>VDFB02193867.1:93808733-93861337 GCA_007258455.2 Sequoia sempervirens
AAAAAATAAAAAAATTAGTACAGAGATATAATTCATCCAAAAGTGAAAACCACTTCGGTGGTAGTTTGGATAAGTACCATAGAGAAAACCTAGTAAACATGCACCATGTGTAGTTAGTCTATGCGCCTCTATCTACTATCACTCTATCTGGTCTTCCATTTGTCGCTCACCCATTTGCACATATAATTCATCCATAATAAAGCTTCGTCATCCTTCTCATGGCCTAAGAACCACCAACATTTAGCTTCCTTCACTTTTGTAACCATCTTTTGTGCTCATCCGCCACTTCCCCTCATGCATAATAAGTTAGTCCTATACCTAACTAGGGGAAATTCCTTGACTTATGTCTTCCTAGGATCCTACACATGGTATCAACCTTTTAAAACATCAAAATCCAAAAAAAATCATAAAACATCAAAATACAAAAATGTCATAAAACATAAAAAATCTAAAAAAATCATAAAACATCAAAATCCAAAACATAAAAAAATATCAAAAACTCCAAAAATAGATTTAGATTTAGAGTTAGATTCTGAGTCAGTTTGTGTTAGTAGGGTCAAACTACATTGTCTCTATTCATTTTCTATGTAGGAAAGGCTCATCCTCAAGGGGCCCCTGAGGCATTAAGTCGGTCCTTTTAGGTTTGCTCAAATAAAATCATGACTCATTTCTTTGTCACATAAAACAAGGTCAAGTCATGTAAAATTATAAGGTCTCAGCATGTATAACGTAAGCAAGGCCATCAATCGATGAGCCCCTAAGGATCTAGGTCAGTCCCTTAGGGCTTGTTGAGTTTGGTTTTTTTCCACAAGCAATCATCATTCAAACCAAGACATGAATCAATAGACAAACATAACCAACAAATCTTTAATCTTCAATCTATTAAATGCATTCCCTTATCATGGGTCAATATCAGGTCATTGGTCTTGTATCATAATGGGGCATTATTTCATTTGTCTCATTTATTCTTATTACTTGTCTTTTATCAGGATGTGTCCTTCCTAGGATTATACATGGTCTTTTGTCAATCTTGTCATTCACCTTAAGTAGGATGTGTCCTTGCAATTAGGTGCTTTATCAACAATGGTCACTTGATCAACTTTATCAGATGTGTTCCTTGCCTTAAACAAGATGTGTCTTTCCTAAAATTAGGCATCGTCATATCGCTCAATCATATCAGTCAAAATTTATAAAATAAATTCAAGATTTGTCACTTGGTCAATCAATCTTGTCATCTTGGTGAATTAATCTAGCCTTATGCAGGATGTGTCCTTCCTGAAACCAAGCACAATAAATCATATCAATTAATCCACCTTTGTCACCTTGTCAATCAATTTAAGAAAAAAAATCAATAACTTGGTCTTCTCAATCATCTTGGTCAACCTAATCAACCTAATCAATCAATCTTATAAATATTGTTGGAAAACACTCTCTCTAGAAAAAAAAAATTGTTGGTTTGAGTTTGTCTTATCTTTTTGATCAGTTTTGGTCATGTTACTAGTTACCTTGAGCATGTACTATCAAAGGATTTAGAGGAGCGATAATGGATCATGACCTCTTTTCTTGTTGTCTATGGTTTTTCTTGGCAAAAAGACTAGGATAATTGGGTCCTTAGTATGAGTCAGGGCATTCCTTGTCTTTTGAATTTGTCTTTTGATTTCTTTTCTCTCACAAATGGTCACCTTGCACACCTTGGTCTATGTCATACCATGGTGTTTATGGTTCATTTATGACAATATTTCTACCCGATGATGACAAATATAAAAGCATGAAAGTATATCCTTTATCATTTCCCATCTAACATCCCATCTTCCTTATCATTTTTCATGCTAAACATCCATCTCTTCCACGCTAACATTTCTTCTATCTACATCTTGACAGAGTCCTATGACACAAAAAAATATCTTGCAATCATGATCATGTTAGGCAGCATCATACCAAGCATTATCATCATGGACATCATTATCATATTAGGCCACATACATTTGCATGAGAAAAATACAACATAGAAACCATCCATAGAGTATTTTCATCACATAACATCTCATGTCATTTCATTTTACATTATCGTCATAGTTCATTTACATCCATCACATTTCATTTACATTGCATCACATTGCATTACATTAATAAAATTATGGTGTATCATATCATACAGTCACATTTTGCATACATTTCTCATCATTGCATAGATAATCTATAGGTGTCTCACTACATCGACATTAATTGCAATCATACATCACAATGCATTACATTTCATGAACATTGCACTATATTTCATATACATTATATTATAGTCCATTTTACATTGTATCACATTAATAACATTTTGGAATATTATACTATACATTACATTTTTCATTTACATTAAACACTTTTCATCATTAATCTATAGGAATCCCATTGCATCAACATTAATTACATTTTACATATCACATTGCATCATAAAAAGAGGGCATCTAGACTACATTGTTAATCCATACATATCATAAAAACATTAACATTCATAGCATAATGATAAATGTATAATAATCCATCATATTAAACCATCATAGATCATATAGAATGCATACATAGACATCATAAAAGCATAAACATCCATTGCATAACATCATCATAAACATAAGGTATCATCACAAAAGACTACATATCATAAATTGCCACCAAAAATAATATCATATATCACTCAAAATATGTATCATAGGTACAATGTCAAGATATGTCATGTATATCAAAAAAATGGAGCGCACAAGCTTGATAATAAAAATAAAGTGTCAACATACAAAATATCAAAAAGATGCTCTAGCCTAAGCTACCCTACTCTCTTGATTATGGTGCCTCCCTGTCCTCTTGTCGAGGTGCATGCGGAGACCTGTGCTTTACTATCAGTGGCATGTCATAGGGAGTGGGTCATCTCAGGGTTGATGTCTCCCTGCTCTCTGCCCTACTATGCGAGCACCTGTTGGGGTCCTACTGTGCGTCTTTCCCTATGAACCACTCTCAATGTGTGAAAATGTGGGCTTCCTCCTCTCTAGCGATACCACACTCTCATAAATATCTTTGTAGTATTGCATCACCCTGCTAGCCCCAACGTACTCCCAAGGAAAATCAACTGCAAATCCACTCCATGTAGCTATAAATTATACCATCCACTGATCTATCTGCTAACAATTGATGACAACTAGGTCCCTCTATGTCTGTAGGGTGTCCCTCTCAACCTTAAGGTCATCTCTCTCTACTATCACTATCCTCAGATCGACCTCTAGGGCCTATACCTGAGCCTACATGATAGCTATCCTCTCCTTTGCATTGCCCTGATATGCTTTGATCCTACCTTCCTCGTGTCCCTCCTCATCACCCATCCCCATGATAATCCTCTCTCAAAGGAATCTCTTTGCCTCTCCCATATCTGCCTCCATTAAATGATCCTCCTGTCTCTCCTCTACATGCTCCTCAACCTCCATTGCCTCAACCTCTAGGCATGCCACCTCTAGAGTAGGAATCTATGTATGTTGCTCTCCCTCCTCCACCACCATCTCCACTACTACCCTCACCTGTGGTTGATCCTCCTCCTCCTCCTGGATTAGTGATAAATGTCTCACCTCTTTCCGCCCTCCATCCCTCCTCCTGTTTTAGTCCCCTCGACATCCCACCCATCTCCCTCGTCATCTCCTCCTCTATCTCCCCATCCTCCATCTCCTCTCCCTCCAACCCTCCATCCTCTATCTCCTCTTTTTCCTCTTGAGCCCCTGCCTTTGTGCTCTAAAAGTGTTGACTACTCTAGGTATGTATATGGTGATGGCCTATGTATCTACCACTATGCATCATACTTAGGAGTCATCCCTGCATCAACAACACCTCCTCTCTAACCCCACTGCATTGGTTGTAGAGCTTCAATCTCTTGCTTGGATGTGGTCACTACTATCTCTGGTCCCCATGGATGCACATCTCATGAGCATCATGTGGAAACTCCATTGTACCAATTGGAACACCCTGCCTCTCTTCGAACTACCATCTAACCCACTCTAGCAAATACATCTCAATAATATGTTGTGACTGTAGAGTCTAACCAATCGGGTACCTCAACTGATGACACCATGGAAAATGATCATCCTCTCTAGCCCATAAATCATAGTACCTATAGGGCCTCTAGATGAAGCTAACCAATGTGTTGATACAATGTATCCAATAACCAACATCTCCTACATGTGTCTATGATAAGCAACCCAGATACATGTATACATATGGAGCACCAACTCCCAACTATTGTACTACTAGTGGTCAAAACATTGCCATATGATCCTAGGCCCATATCGTGAGTAATGTGACCCTGCAGCTCAGGATCTATCCCCCTCTATAAGCAATGTCATGCAATTGGAAGTATAACATACCTAGTAGACATGGTCCTCATGCATATATAGTCTCATCCTCAACCATACCTGCTAGCATCTCTCCCTATCCCACTGGAAACTTGTGGCCCCTATGGTCTAGAATCATAACTCTTGCAATCAATGTGCATAGTACATAGTCATATCTGTCATATTTCTCTACCAAGGTATCCCACTTGATCTCATACCTTTGAATGCAAAGCTCTAAATCATCATCACAATCATATTCATCATACAAGGCCTATAAACCTCAAACAAGGTCATATCAAACCCAATCACTATGAATCGGTAACCATAGGATCTTGTACAGATCCTCTAGGGTAACCATCACCTCCTCAATTGGTAGATGGAAATTGCAAGTCTCCTAGTGCCACCGCTCTGCTAGTGTTGTCAACATACTCCTATTTTCCCTGATAACATGCATATAGGCAACATAGAACAATCCAAGATCTAACAACGCTTGTCTCTCAACATCATCCAATTGATCCTACAGTCAAAATACATCTAGTCATGACTCCTATGTATAGATGGGAGGTAGAACAACCTGCACTCATCACACAAACCATTTTTTCAATCTAAATATTTAGTTGACCCATTGAACCTAAGTTGACCAAGGCTTTCTATCCTAAATCGAGGAAATTTTTTCACCAAGTAATTATGTCACTATTTTGTTAAATGCATCACATCAATTCCTATTGTCTTGCAACTATAATTGTGTTGCTCATTTTCTCACATGCATCATTCCGTACAATGCTTGTGTCACCAAATTTCAATTGCGTCATTCCCAACTGCATGTGCGACTCAAAAAGTTAGTTGAAACACACCATCAAATGCATCACAATGCAACCACCCCTATCATAGACCTAAGCAATTGCATCTTGATATGATCATTGCAGTGAACTACTTCTCACTTGCATTTCTCGCACATGCAATTACGTCATAAAAGCTATGATGCAATTGCCTAATAAATTATTTCCCTAGCTAAATGCATGAAAATCAATAAAATTATGAAGTGGGTTTGTAGTACTTATCTAGATGGGATCTCCCTTAGGCCGATGGAAAGTGCAGATGTGATATCATCTATGCGCAACATCTAGAACAAGTGACATCTCAAAAAAAATCACCCAGAGCTCCTAGGATTTCCAAATTTAGAATGCACAAATGACCTATTTTCTTAATCAAGGTCCTATTTATAGCCTAAAAATTAGGGTTTGCTCTTGGTTTGTGTACTGGACGCACTCTTGGACCACTTTAAACTTGAATTTTACCCCCTGGTGACCTCAAGAATTAGTTTCATCTTCACCTTTGAACTTCTAGTGATCAAATTATCTTATTGGGACAATTTTCTAAGCTTTTTGAAAATTTGTAAAATTCTCCTAAGGGGGCATACCTCTACCCTGCTTTCACCAAGGCATCTTTTGTTTGAATTTCTTTGACACAATGCAATGAATTGCATTATTTCAAAGAGGGGAAAAATGTAGACACTGAAAAATGTCTTAGTTTGCTAGTGTCATTTTTCTTGGTCTTCATCTTTGGGTAATTAAATAATTTTAATTATTTAATTATTCTTGATCACATTCTTCTATTAATTAAATAATTTTTAATTATTTAACTAATTCACTTCTTAACCTTGTTCTTCTATAATCAATTAAATAAAATTAATTGTTTCGCTAACACCTCCTTTCTTCAATAATTAAATAAATCATTATTTATTTAGTTTTTCATCTTTTATCATTCACCTATAGTCAAATGATAATAATTGTTATTATTTTCCTATTTATTGATCTTTTTCCCATTCCTCTATAATCAAATAATTGAAAAAATTATTTAATTTTCTAATGACATTTCATTCTTCCATTAAATTATTAACTTAAATTAATTATTTAATGTCTCATGTCCATTTTCCCCATTTAATGAAATTGATTCCATAATTCATTTTAATTAAATGACCATTTTCTCCCACTTTCCTTTTTCTCAAAATAAATAATTTTAAAAAAAAAAATTATGCTCCACTTGTCCAGAGATTCCTTCTCATGAATTGATTAATTTTGATTTCTAATTTCTCCATTTTCTTCCTCCACTATCTCATTTTTAAATCTTAGCCATCGATTGAATCTAGACTCTTTCTAATCTTGACCATCCATTTTTTAATCTTCACTCTTTTGTGTTGCATGTCTTCACATCCGTCAACCTTGGAATCTTTCTAGAAGCTTGATCTTGACCATCTGTTCGAATGGTTGTCTATAAAAGAATCCTTTCTCCATTTCTAAGTTGATAACCACTTATCTCTGACTTTCTTGCTTACGATTTGTAGGTATTTGCACACATTTATCAAAATCTGAGGGAATATTTGCAAAACCACCTTGAGGAGAGACAAGAGAAGTGATTCAACTTCAAATATGGGGAGTATATTTACTTGAATATTTTTTCATTTTCCTCATTTTGTTTTTTTTCTCTTGTTTGGATTGGGCTTTTCACTTAGAAGTGTTGTGGTTGTTACTAGAATCTTGGCTATTTGATTTCTACCCATCCTATAGGTACAAGATTTGAAATTCACTCTGCATAGTCTATAGTTCAAATGAAACCAACATCCAATAACTTCTTCAACTCATCCTTCACTAAAGGTAAAATCTAGGGATACATTTTCCTCAACTTTTTTTAACCGGTTATGAATTTGGGAACTATGGAAAATGATGCAAAAAACATTCCAAATCAAACCCAAGGATATCAACATATGACCAAGAAAAAATGATTTTTATTGTAGAAAAGAAGCTAATGAACTCTATATTTTTAGTGATCATCAAAGATGCTACAAAGTGAACAATTCTAGGACTCTCATCGGTACCAATGTTTATTTCCTTTGATTTATCTATGAGCAATGGTGATCTCTCTTGACTTGTAGGGAGTACATATAACCCTCCATGTTAGGATTCAGATAGATTGGAGCAATAAACACTAACAATTATACGTAGACTAAATAACCCAAAAATAACAATGAAGAATACCACAAAAGAGATCAACATATAAATTTAATGTGGTTCACCCAATATGGGCTACATCCACAAAAAATCAACCACCCAATGATTTTATTATCCATTGCAAATAATATTACAATATCATGAGTTCCATACAACAACATACATCCCAACCGCTTATAACAAGCTTTTTGGAAGCTTCTATAATTAGGGTTTTACAAAGTCATGTTTTCACTTAACCTGTTAACTAGCTGAACCTCAGAAAGGATAAATTATGAGTGTAAAATTTTTGCATGATTAGTCACCACATTCAAAAAATCCCACTTGGAGACCCATCTTGATGAGACTCCATACACTTGTAACTCCCAGACCATTAGATTATAGGTCCGTTGGTTTCCCTATATCCATCATTATTAGTCATGAAGGCCAATGAAAATTGATGTGGAAATAAGTTTATCCATGTAATTTCCTTTGTGAACATATCTCAAGAAGATTCTCATTAGTGTGAATTCTCTCTAGCTTCAACTATCCATCCTCCAAAAACTAACTGGATGAAGTGGTATCTAAGTTGTGTGCTTAGTTTTTAATGTAAAGTTGAATTCTATTAGCAAGATGAATGTCACTGATTTTAAAATGTACTTAAGGATATCTTCTTGTCGCTGTCTCAATTCCTCTAGGAAAACATTGTAAACTTACATCATCTCATTGCTAGCTTTCATAGCAGCAACATACTCAGCTTCAGTGGTTGAAAGTGCAATAACCTTTTGCAGTCTTGAAATCCAACTAACTATAGTACCTCCTATGGTAAAAATAAAACCTGTAGTACTCCTCCTGCTATCAATATCACCTGCCAAATCAAAGTCAACATATCCTTTTAGAGCATAATTTCTTCCTCCAAAACATAGTTTCTTTAAAGTAGTACCTCTCAAATATCGAAGAATCCATTTTTCCACATTCC
Organism: Sequoia sempervirens; assembly: GCA_007258455.2. Lineage (NCBI taxonomy): Eukaryota > Viridiplantae > Streptophyta > Pinopsida > Cupressales > Cupressaceae > Sequoia > Sequoia sempervirens. The sequence continues at coordinate 93,817,055 of VDFB02193867.1, forward strand.
AATGTTCCATTCCTAAATTGCTCATATACCTACTCACAACTCCCACTACATGTGCAATATCTAGCCTTGTGCATACCATTGCATACATCAAGCTACAAACTGCAGATGCATATGGTATCTTAGAAATTTTTTCTTCCTCCTCTTGTGTCTTTAGACACATCTCCTTAGTCAACTTAAAATTACTAGGAAAAGGTGTACTAACTACTTTTGCATTTTTCATGTTAAACCTTTTCAACACCTTCTCCGGGTGCCATAATAGTGGCTTACAATTCCCGAGAGGAATGAATTTTAGTCAAATCACATATTTTAGAAAATATAATGATTTAAGACTTAAAAAAGTTCCATTTAAAGTATTTTAATTTAAGAGTGTTTGATCAAATCCCCTTATATCAAACCCCCTTGGATAGAACCTTGCTAGTTTTAAACCATACCTATAATGGAGTCTCCTCTACAACTATCAAAATGTTGATAAAAATCACTTTTGATTTACCTTTTGGGAGATCAAATGAATTCATTTAAAATTTATTTCAAATGATTATGGTATTCCTCAGAACAAGCTATCCAATGAATATAATTTTAATATGTTTTGGTTTTGTTATGTATTTGTTTTTTAAGTTTTATTAAACATAGGTTTTTCATCTAAAATGAATTTCTTTGTTCTTCACATGTGGAAAAATAGAAGATTATCAAAAAAAAAATTGAAAAATATGAGTGCACCAGCTATTGAAGTCCTTGATCCAACAAATAAAATAAAATAAAATTTTGACATATACAAAAAAAGTTACGCTACATAATGGTCAAAGGCCATGTCTAAATTGTAATTGCTTGACTTTGAAACTTGATTAAGGAAAAATATTCAATAAAAACTATCTAACCAAGTGGAAGCACTATATATCAAAGTTACAAATAAAAATTTGAAATAATTATAATTTTATCCTTCATGGAAAAAAAGTTGTGTGTTATACAGTGAGCGTCACTCCTTAAAAATGTTGTTTTCTGAAAAAAAACTAGTTTTCAAGGGAGATGAAAAAGAAGTGCAATTTGATTCCAAAAAATTTGAAAAAAATATTTTTAGAATCTTACAGACAAAATTTGATGAGACTTCTAGTTTGCACCATCTTCAAATTCTCACAGCTTTAGCCGCTATAGGTGCCCTAATGTGAAAGATTCAAGCTAAAAATAATAATTTTAGTGTCCAGCTTGGCCAAAAATTGTAAAACCACTATTATGGATCACCCCTCTACATACTCACTTTGAGACAAAAATAATTTTTTCTTTGTCCTATCCCACGTGATTCTCATACCAAGTATTTGTTTTGTTGCACCCAAATCCTTCATAGCAAATGATTTTTTCTATTTTTTGCTTAATTTCACTAATATGTTGCATGTTAGACCTAACAACAAGAATTCCATCAACATAAAGCAATAGGATAAGATATTTTTCATTACCCTATTTTTTAAAATAAGCACAATAATCAGAATGACATCTTTTGTAACCTTGTTCAGCCATAAAACTATCAAATTTCGAATACCATTGCTGAGGTGCTTGCTTCAAGCCATACAAACTCTTCTTTAACGTGTACACTAATTCCCCTTACCCTTGACCTCATATCCTTGTGGTTGTTGCATGTATATTTCCTTTTCCAAATTCCCATGGAGAAATGTTGTTTTCATATCTATTTGTTCAAGAAGTAATTCTTCCACAACCACAAGACTTAAAATAGTTCTAATAAAAGACATCTTTATAGTTGAAGAAAAAAATTCATCAAAATATATGCATTTTTTTGTGCAAAACCTTTCACCATGATCTAACCTTACATATTTTCTTGCCTCCCTCTTCTTCCTTCAAATTGTAAACCCATTTATTTGGAAATGCTCTTTTACTTGCAGGAAATTTGACTAAGTCCCAAGTCTAATTCCACTGCAAGGAATCCATTTCCTCTTTCATTCCTAGCTCCCACTACTTTTTGGTATCTGTCTGCATTGCTTCTTCATAACCTTCAAGTTCACAAGAATTAGTTAATAATATAGAATATAGTGATGGAGAAAATATTTCTAGAGATCTAGTTATCCTTGTAGAATATCTAACACTTGTAGGAGTCTATGGGATAACTTGTTGTTGGTGAGCATCAAGTACAATTGGAATTTTATTTTTTGGAATCTCATCCAACACCACATATTCCTTTTTGGCCTATCCATGCTTCTTTTCTTGTAGCTAATCCTTATACATGACCTTCTTATTGAATATAACATCTTTTCTCCTAATGATTTTATGATTTTCATAGTCCCATAAATGATAACCAAATTCATCTACTGCATATCCAATTAAGGTACATTTTTTAGACTTAGCCTCAAGCTTGGCTCTATTTTCAATATCAACATGGACAAATTCTTCACAATCAAAGGCTTTCAGAAATGAATAGTTTACCTTTTTACCTATCTGTGCCTCCTTTCAAATTCCAACATCCAAAGGATTTGAAGGTCCTTTGTTCATTAAAGAAATAGTGGTATGTACAGTATCTTCCCTAAACTGTAAGGGTAGTCCAACATTCAATTTCATGCTCCTTGCACTCTCCATAATGATCCTATTCATCCTCTCAGACACACCATTTTCCTATGGGGTTATAGGAACCATTTTTTGCCTATGGATTCCACGTATGAACAATAATTTTCAAATTATCTACTGCAATACTCACCTCCATTATCAGATTTGAGACAATTCAACATTTTTCCTATCTTATTCTCAATCAAAGATTTCCACTTTTTAAATGTTTCAAATACTTCTAATTTTAGTTTTAGGAAATATACCCATGTTTTCCTAGTTGCATCATCAATAAAAGCAACATAGTAAAAAGAGCCACCAAGAGAATATATTTGAGCTAGTCCCCATAAATCTTAATGAACAAGCTCTAATTTCTCACTCTTCTCTTTCCCAACTTTGAGAGATGAGACTCTCTTCTTTTTTCCATAAACACAATTTTTGTAGAACTCCAAATCAATATGTGTTAGAGCCGATAACAACTTTCTGGAGTGAAGGATCTTCATACCTTTCTCACTCATGTGCCCAACTTTATGGTGTGACAATTTTGTTTCTATCCCTACAGCAAGTGCTCTAACTAGCTTAGTAACAATTGTTTCTGTAGAAGCTAAGGTAGAATAAGAATTACCAATACAAAAATACAATGTGCCTACCTTTTCACCTTTAGCTACTACTAATGCACCTTTAGTGACTTTCTAGACTTTTTCTAAAGAGGTAACTATGCAACCCTCACTACCTAGTTGTCATGTAGAAATTAAATTCCTTCTCAAATTTAGAACATGCCTTACCTCCTATAGAAACCATTCATTTCCATTCTATAACTTTATTTTTATCTTTCCTTTTCCAAAAATCTAACAATGTTCATCATCACCCAAATATACCTGTCCAAAATCACCTTAAACATAATCTACTTAATATTTCCTATAGGGTGTGGCATGAAATGAAGCCCCTGAATCTATTACCGAAGAATCATTAACATTATCTAAACACAAAATTAAAGCATCCAACAATTTATTACTTGCAATATTAGCTTCCTTACTGTCATCATGCTGTCTATCTCCTTTTTTTTCCCTTTCAAGACCAACAATACTTCTTCAAGTGTCATGGGTTTACATAGTGCCAAGAATCCATTCTTCCTCTGGATTTAGATCTTCCTTTCTTTGACTTCCCTTGTGAATTCCCATGATTTTTTGGGATTTTTCCTCTCTCCTTTTTTCTTCCCCTATTCTCTATAGTCAAAGCATTACCCGATGTTGACGTCTCACCTATGATTTTCCATTGCATTTCCTTGCTAAGGATCACACCAACAACATCATCAAATTTCAATGTATTTGAACCAAAGATAGAGTTACTTACAACCATTACCAAGCTATTCCAACTTTTTAGCAAAGAACATAAAACCAAGAGAGCCCACCTCTTCATCAAAATTCACTTTTATAGAAGTTAACACACTAGTAATCATATTAAAATTATTTAAATGATATGTAACATATCCACCTTCAATCATTTTTGCATTAAAAAAAATCATCATGAGAAATACCTTATTTGAGGTTGAGGAGTTTTCATATAATTTAGCCAAATGTTCTAGTAGATCCTCTTTTTATTTTCTTTTGTTATATTGAATGCCATAGATTGTTCTGAGCACAACCGAATGGTTCCCACTACCTTTCTATCTAGATTCTCCCATTCTTCATTAGAAATAGTAGCCTCTTTCTTTGTTTTTCCTTGCAATGGCTGCCATGGATCCTTTTAATACAGATAATCTTCCATCTTCATCTTTCATAATTGATAATTCTAGCCATTGAACTTCTTAACCTTGAATTTTCCTTCTTCCATTGCTCCCACTCAAATCTAGAGGTTTCTTTCCGATCAAATGAAATACACACAACTCTAATACCAATTGTTAGGATTCAAGAAAAATAGAGCAATGAACATTAACAATTATATGCAAATTAAATAATCTAGGAATAACAATGAAGAATAACACAAAAGAGATCAACACAAAAATTTAATGTGGTTCACCCAATATGGGCTACATCCACATAAACTTAGCCACCCAATGATTTTATTACCCAATGAAAATCATATTGAAATCTCATGAATGCCACACCATAACATACATCCCAACCACATGAATGAGAGGTACAGTGAACAATTCTAGGATTATCATCAGTACCAATGTTTATTTCCTTTGATTTCTCTGCGTGCAATAGTATCACTCTTGACTTGTAGGGAGTACATCTAACCCTCCATCCTTGGGTGCATCAAAGAGTTTTTCACCCTAATATATGTACTTTCCTTTTACTTTTTCATGGTATAAAAGTGCCTTTCAATTTTCACCTAGAGACCTATTTTTTTATTTTTTTCACTTTTACAACTAGAGGGTGGAGTATACTCCCCAAAGTAAGTTGTGTTATCAAGTTCAATGATGAATTCGACTTTGTGATCCCCGCTAGGTATTCCTTCTTGAATTCCCTTAAACTTGGTTATTGCTTCATCATTCTCGAATATTGTTAAGCTCAAAGGTCCTTACTAGTCCCATTCTATCAATTGAGGGTAAACAAGGGGTAAATCATCATCGATATTAGTATATCTTAAAGATTGGGTGGATAATATAAATAAAAAGGTATTGTTAAGATCCCAAAAGGTCACAATCCAAGCTCGACCATCGGTATGTTTGGGTTTAGGGGAATTAGTCTCATTATTTTCCTTGGATGTCTCAACATCATTAGAAACATTAGCATCTTTACCTAAAAGTAACCTAGTATGAGGAGGACTCACTTTTAATGGTGCATACCCTAAACCTTTATTCATTAGTAATTTTTTAGGCAATAGGGGTTCATTCATTCCATTCTTGTGTGGACTATGTCTATTGTGTCCATCATAACCTTTTTGTTTCATGATCTTGAAACCTTTTCCATATTGCTCAACTGGTATTTTTATGGGCTTCGTATCTTCTTCATCCTTATAGATCCATGTAGAAATTTCCTTTCCTATGGTTTCCTTTCTTAACTCACCCCACTTAGTGAAATTAGTTTGATGGTTATGGATGATTACTAAATGAAAAGCAATGAAATGAACCTTGTTGGAAAACACATTGTGATATGCAAAAACACCTAGAAATGAATGCAAATTGTAACAAAAATGGATGAAACTAAAGGGGTGCACCTGAGAACTCGATGGAGACTGGAAATGACTTTTGAAATGCTGTTGGTGCTAGAAATTTTTCCTATTGGGACTCATTCACCATTTTGGGTGAATCAGTCCTAGATTTGGGAAACTGTTCTGGAGCTCATTTCAGACAAAAGGGTATCCAAAACTATAGAAAACCCTATTCAGGCCTAACATTGGGACTCATTGACCATCAATAGTGAATCAATCCACTTTGGATTTCTAAAAGTCCAAAAGTGGAAACCCAAGTCTCCAGTCTACACTCTAGTTCCCCGACAGGTGTCTTCTTCTAAAAGTCTGATTTTTAGGTCTAAAAGTGACTTTTTGTGATTATTTTGACTTCTTCAACAAGAAGTTGTGTTCAAAAAAAATTCAATACCATATTCAATGATTTTTAAGCCTCCAAGATGCTAAAATATGCAAACACACAAGAAGAGAAGGAGAAATGTTAGATGTTACGGCATGGGGGTTTTCCTTGGTCAAACTCATTTTTAACTAATTAAAACAAAATAAAGAAAGAATGTAATGAAGCATGTAGCAATGGAGTTATTACCTTGCCATAATGATTGATCTTGGATTTCTGTAGCAAAACATGAAGAATATTCCCTTGAATGTCTAAAAAATGTCATCTTAATGAATTGAAATGATGAAACCCTAGCTTACTTGACTTGATAGAGAAGATAGATGATGAATGAATGATAAGAGATGTGTGAATGAGTTATGAGATGTAAATTAGGGTTTAGAGACTTGGTTTTATAGGAAATTATCCTAATTTTCCCATAAATTGGATGCCTAAGGTCGACATGAAAGAATAATAAACTTAAATTCTACTTTTTCCCACTCAAAACTTAAAAATGACCCAAATGGGACTAATTTTCCACCTTGGGTGAATCAGTCCCACCTGTTAGGGAATCATTCACCATAGATGGAAAATTAGTCCCAGAGGGGCCCATTTGCTAGCTAGGTTGTTGGGGAATGAATCATTTGAGTTCTTATGTTGATTTCATCAGGTATTTTATCAATTTATGCCTTGGGATGCACAATATGGGGTAATAGGGACCTATTAATGATGATGTAAAGGTCAATTAGGGCCTGGGACACAAAATTCAATGTGAAACTATGATTAAATATATTTTATAACACTAAAATGAGGTCCACATAGCCTACAAAGGCACAACATCCAATGTGAATGTGTAAGACACATTACAACACTAGATTAACATTAAATTTATTTTACAAGCCTTCTAGATTTATGTGAAGATGCAATTAAATACATTTTATAATGTTGAGTTAGGGGAAAGATATGTTTATTAAGTCTAGAGAGGCATGAAAGTCTTTTAGAACACTTTACAAAACCTTTAGAAGACATCGTCAAATGCATTTTATTTAATCAAAGACCTAGTGTGGATGTGAAAAACACCTTGCAACAATAAATCAAGGCCTTATTAAGTCCAATTTAACATCAATTATTCCCCAAATCAAGCAAGTTTCCTTTTTTCTATGGTACAAGAGGATGTTAACTAATTTCATGTGATGTGTAGTTTCCCCAAGTGGCATAGTAGTATGTATTTTTGAAGTTGGTGGATTTCATGAAAATGTATTATGGACATGACCTTGAGTTTGTATTTTTTCATATGATGAGGTCCCTATGATTGTGGAAATTTTAAAAATAGTGGGAAGTTTGGCCCCATTTTAAGCAAGTACAAAAAGTATCTATTAGGATTTACTGCAACAAGCTCATCTATGATACACAATACCCTAGGATCTTGGGAAGCATTGTTAATTTCTTCTTGGGTGAGACCTTGTTCCATATCATGTAAAGTGAGGTTGCAAAGGGTGATTCCATTTGAGGTTGTGACTTTGGTGGTTCATTTGAAGATGAGAAAAAATTCATGATGCTAGTAGGATTAAAGTTGGGGTCATTTGAGGGATCCAAGTCTTTTCATTTCCTTTGTGACATATTGAGGACCATATAAGATTTGTAAATTTTTGGTTTTTGGTGGTTTTCTATTTTTTTGGATTTTGAGGTTTTCATGATGGATACAAACTAAAAATCAGATTTAAAATGGCAATGAGATTATGCTATATTTTGGGGATTTTCTGATATGAAGATGTAATATGGTAATAAGAATATGACTATTCTTTGGGATTTTGGATATGAAACATTGAACCTTGAAAAGGGGATACTAGGAAAACTATGATGACCAAAGGTAACAAATCTAAATGCCAAGACCTCAAGAGGGTAATAACTAGGATGATGATGATGATTGGATAAAAGTGAACCTAAACTAGACACATGAGTTTTAGGCCCAAATTGACGATAAGATAGATGAAATATGATAAGTTCAAGGAACTCAAAATATGTGAATATGGTATGATCAATGGTCTGATAATCTTCCTAATTTCAAAACTCAAAGGTGACTATGAATGATCCAAGATGGAAAATGAAAACTAGGAGATGCAAGCTAAACTAAGGAAAATGGTGAAATGTGTTGAAAGGATAATGTAAAGTAAAAAAGTCTAAGGTACACCTTTTTCAATTTATTCTTGAACCCTATTCTCCATGATTTGTCTTGAAATCCTAATCTCATCCAATTTTCTAGTGAAAATTTGGCCTAGATGGGTGAAAATAGGCCTCTTTTTTATTATTTTGTGGACGAGATTTTAATTTCATTACTCCATGGATTTATAGGAAAACCTTTTAGATTGCCTAGGTGTGTAACAGATAGAAATATTTGCTTGGAAATGTATCAACAACTAGCATTTACTGATAAATCCTATAACACTTATGCCAAGAAGGAAAATATTTATAACACCCCTCTCACATTTGGTAAATGTGGAGTAATACTATTGAAGAGAGGGGAAAGAGAAAATTTGATCGATAAGCTAGCCTACCTTGTCCTGGTCTCATTTTCAATACACGGAGGTACAATCCAGAGGGGTTCCTACCCATAAAGCATGAGCCACACCCATACTTGGATGAAAAGAAAAATACAAAGAGGGATGATGATGAAATGCACATTAACTTAACCCTCTTGCCATTTGTGTGCCCCCCATGGTTTTCCTTTTATCAAGTACTACAAGAATTTAGGCCAGATGTCCCAATGGACAAGTCTGTAGAGAAAAAATGAAGAAGAATTGGTCTAAAAAGAAAATAGCCAATTTTGGGAGATATCGAGAGGATATCAAATAGGTACATATGCCCTCTTCAACTAGAACAACACTGATGAAAATTTTGAGGAAATTTATAATGATGAGGTTGGGTTCAGTTCTAACATATACCTTCCAATTCACCCCCACCATAGGCTGAGATAGAAAAGAAAAAAGGAAAAAAAGCACCACGAGTTCAAGAGAAAAAATTGTCCTCATCTACCAACCTAAACAACATGAACTCGATGATCTGTGAGAAATTATTCGGTAGCTAAGGGAACTCAAGGTTTTTTGGAATTAGCAGCTAAAGGGTCTATTGCAATAAATAACCCCATGCGAAGAGAAGAAGAACCCAAGGTTTGAGTAGGAAAGCATCTTCGGAGAAGGATGATGTAGACGAGGTAACCTTTATCTCTCAAGTACTCACGGCTCCCATAGTGTAGGTAATTTTTTCACCCACCCTTCTTCCTTCTTCTACTTCTTTGGTTTCTTCAACTCCTCTATATCAAACTTAAATTACTACCACTACTGATCTACCCATGTTTTCCAAACCTCCTACCATAATTTCCATTAACTCTCATTTGGAGGTCCTATGCATAATACATGCATATTTAACCACATCTACAATTGACATTTTAATCACTATTTTAGAAGCCCAATTTTTGGAACTGACGCAAACCATGTTGCAGGTTTCATAACCTTTACCTGCTTCAGTAAATATGCCTCTTTTTTCCACTATCGCACCCCTCACTCCAATGACCACTCTACACACTTAACATTATTAGCCCAACATTCCACCTTTTTCACCAATTCCTTTTGCCATCTTGATGGCTTCCCCCATGATCAGCCATCAAAGAATACCCATCACTCTATTCATTATTGACTCCCTACCAACATCCCCATAGCTGCATAAAGTATTAAGTCTCACTAGGAACTTCATACTCAGGTGGACTTGTGTAAAATTTCCTACAAGGAAAGAAAGAAAAAAAATTAACAAAGGTTGTAGCCACCACTAGGTTAGAGGCATGTTTTGATGAAGAATTAAGGTCTTTAATGATTTGAACCATGAAGCCTCTAGAATTCAAACCGAAGGGAGAAATGCAATATGAGGATTATGAGATCCAAATCATAGGTTTGAATCTAAGTGAAGCACTTCCTCACAATAAGGTAAGCCTCATGAAGGCCACATAAAAAGGTAGTATACACCAACTACTTGAAGTTGGAGAAAAAATTGAAGAAGCGAGAAGTAGAATTGGTAAATGTAAAGGCCATAGTTGATAGGAAACAAGTCGAGATAAAATAAAAAGATATAGAGATTTGTTGTTTAAGTCATGTCCAAGAGTAGAAAAATGCAGCAACTATGTCACTTCAAATTATTTAAATAGATAAAGATCAAGTTTTGGCTAAGATGGACAAGGCCTCACTCAAGATCCAGACTGAGCACAAGAAGGGAGGGAGTTTGAAATAAAAAATATAAGAAGCAACAAGGGAATTGCAATGCAAACAAAAGGAACTATCCAACATAATAGAGCAACAAGATCATCAATGTGAAGACCTATAAAAGATGTAATAAATGCAAGGAAAGTGGTCCAAGGCATCAGATTAAGAAAAGAAACTATGTGAACATTTTGAGGAGAAAAATGAGATCCAAAAGGATTTGAACAAAGCCCAATCTCAAAATATAGATGAAAAGAGTGCTAGTGAATTGGTAGAAAAACAACTCGAGGAAATGATGGAAGAGCTACAAAGGAAACAATAGGAGTTATCCACTATTTTGAGCCTTCAAGAGAAAGGCTAGTGGGATCTTCAACATCAAGGAAACCAATTCCAAGAAGAGCTCCAAAAATCCTAGATGGCCATTGAAATAGAGAAGTGGGAGAAACAAAATTTTGAGTCTGATCTACAAATCTGTAGTGAAGAAATAGAATGGTTGCACCTTGAACTTTCAAGTGCTTTGGAGATAGTCAATCATCTATGGGAGGATATAAAATAAAAGGAGTCTTTGGCCCAACAAGACTAGGATATATAGCAAAGAACCAAATTTTTCCTTGTACTACAAAAATCATTTTCCTCCTATTGAGAAAAAATAAAAGTCTCAGTGGCATCCGTGAAGCTAGCTCTGAGGTTCAAGGCTGACATGCAAGAGCTTAACTTGAAGGTTGTACTAGCTAATAACCAAATCCTATATATGATTACTCCTCATTCTATGGAGTGATGGAAATTAATAGTGAAACTTTAACAAATTTTATAAGGATACTTTGGTGGATGTTGGGATTTTAGATCAAAGAGCAGTTGCCAAGAAGGTAAATGAATTCATTGTCTACAATTAGGTCTCCCAAAGGAGTAGGAACTACCAAATTGCACTGACTAAAAAAGTTAACAATATGAAAGAGGATTTAAAAGAATTAATCTAGTTGGGTTTTGCTCCTCCTTTCCTACCTGATGGAGCAATATTAACTAAGGAAAAAATTAGGAAAGCATTGGAATACAAGCAATAGGATCAGTCGATAGTCAAGAAATTGAGTCAAACACCTAGCAGAGAAGAGATTGAAGAAATACTCCATCTCTTGGCTTAACTCTATTGTCACATTAGAGAAGCACAAGAAAATTAGGAGAGGTATTCTTTAAGGAGATACTTGACCTAGACTAGGCTTTTGAGATGTTACACAAACTAGCTCCACCATCTGATGAAGATTGGAAATATTTACATTATATTTTCCTTAGGCTCTAAGGGTTGTAGATCTCTTTTTCTCCTTTTATGTTATTCTTCCCTCTAGGTTCATGCTTCTGCTAGAACAGGGCCCCTATGAGTCACCAAGAATTGTAGAGCCATGTTTTTCTATAGGTATGTTATTATTTATTTCACTATTATTTTCAGCCCCACAAGCTCTCCTACTATTAATTTTTTTGGTCTTTGATATCAACCTTGCCATGTGTCACACTGACACATCTTTTAGAGGTCACTGGTTTTATTTTTTGCTAAAAAGCATGCAATGGTACCATGTATTGGCTGCATGAATTTTTGAAATATCGTATTGATATCAAATGTGGAATAGGACACGTGGCCATCCTACAAGTTTTTTCCACAAGCAGCTTGAGAAAATATTGAAGAATCCTACCATCATGCCACATGGCCTGATTTTTGGTCAAGCGGGGTTCTACAGTGTTAGGGATGACATTTTTTGAAGAGCATTGCGAAATGTCAATTTTTTTTAGCTCCTCAAAGTAGCCCTATGTACTAGTATCCACACAATGATGCCATTGCTACTCACATGATGATTAAATCAGATTTTTTCCATCAATGTTTTTCTTGATGCCACAATTATTCTTTGACATAAAATATTTTTATCATCTCCCAAATTTTCAAATTGATGAACAGATATGAAGATCACTACACCAAACAACTCAAACTTTATTTCCTAGATTTCCATAAACTGATTTGATCTTTGTTAGGGTCTTAAGACCACATTTTTTCTACCACCTATTTAGGAGTTTTTTTAAGGTTGTGGAGTGTGCATTTTTCTTGTACACTTCCCTTACCTTTTAAAGTATACTTTTTGAGCCTCTCACAATAGTTATAGTACTAGTTAGAAGTAGAGTTTGAATTCTAATAGGAGGTAGAAGATTTCTTACAATATTCTACTACCTTGTATAAAAAATTTTAATCAAGTTTCAAGACAATTGTCTAGATTAGTTGTTCAACCTTAGCATCTTTTGTATTATTTTCCAAAGTAAGTAATAGCAGAAAAAATGTGTAATAAACTATGCATGTATGACCTTTATCTTACATTTTTACTCTTTGTTCATACATATTTGTGCTCTATGTCATTTTATTTAGATATAATCTTGATAATTGGTTCTTAAGTATATCTTTTAAGCTTATCTAACCTATATCTATAGCAAATTGGATCATGTTTTAATGCTCCATTTCCCGTTAAAGATAAGTTAGATCTCATACTATGCTATTGGGCTTAAAAATTCTCTAAGGGTTTGAAGCATCATATTTAATATCAGATTCACCATATTCTATCAAACCCTAATGGGTGAGCTTCCCATAAAAGGATTTGAATGAATACTCTATGCTCATATAAACCTTAGCTATTCATTCTCCTTTCAACAATGAAGGGTCTATGGCATTATGTGTTCATTTTATTAGAATTGAAAGCCTATTAGGGTTTTGAAATGTTGTAAATACTTTTTGGTGCATCACCTTAGTTAATTTTTATTTTTGCATTTTCTTCTCTATTTTCCAAAATATAAAGGAAGAGTCAACTTCTTTAAAAATATTAGAGTTCATTTACTGAAGCGCAAGGAAGTCTCCCATTCACTAAATTTCCCATAAGGCTATTCAGAGAGGTACAAGCTTTTATGATCAATAGTTTATCAAAAAACTATTTGAAATAAAGCAAAATTGAAAGGTTTGACTAGTGTAAAATTGTTAGAGAATGATGTGTTGAATTCATTCATAACATCCATAGTAGGGCCTCAGTGATATTGCAATTTGATTATTTGAGTGAAGGTAAATCTTTCTGTTTTTTCTACAAGGTTGTGAAAAGTTTCCAATTCATCTTGGAAGGTATGTAACTTCATCTTATTAGTCATGTTTTTATTAATGGCCTCTTGTGTGGCCTACCCTTGTAGTAATCCTTTTAATTCCTTAACCATCTTAATGGGAGAGGCAACTAAGGATGGTGATTCCCAAAATGTGCAACCAATATTTTTTACAAAATGTTCAATCTTAACCATAGCTTTTTTGGCTAGGTTCTTACTATTATTCAACTTACTCTTGCATTTATATAAGGTTTTTACCCTTATCTATGCATATTTCAACCATTCTTTTTTATTTACTTGATTGAATTCTTCAATAATATGCTTTTAAAAAATATTTTGAAGAGGTTTCCTTTATTCTCTACAAAATTGGGATGTAGTCCTCCTAAACCAATAATTCCTCATTGATTCCCACCTCACTTTGGTGGGCTAGGCTATCTTCAACTAATGTAGTGACAATATTTTAATTACCTTGCTAAAAAAATCTACCTATTAAGATTAAAAAATTATTCCATGTTCTAGCCGTAGATACCCATCCCTCAAGATTAGGGTGTATAGATTAACCTTTAAGCACAACCAACAAAATTGGTTCAAGAGATTCAACATCAATGGGTGCTATCATGTTATTAACACATGTTGTTAGTTGAGCTACATGATACTTGAGCACTTCTTTGGTGTTATTATCTTTTTTCATTCTCTTCAAAATGGTAGATATAAATATCTACACAAAAAAAATTCTCCCTCTTTGGTTTGAACACGTAAATTGACTTGTTTTATTGATAGTATTTAATTTACATGTCAGATTTGTAATTATCTACTCGAGGGAAAAATATTTGATTAATTTTTGTTCCCTTGCTTGTCCATAGTGATAGTAAATATCCCTCTTAACCTTTTCTTCCTCTTGTACAAGGATTAAAATGTGTTTGATTGGATTTTAAACTCTTCTCTTCCTCTTTCTAGAAATATTTTGTTTCCTCTTTTGAATTGTGTGTTTAATTGTATGGGAAATTTTGAAGAGGTCTCTCTTGGAGGAGATGAATTTCCTTATGCACTATGTGTGGTAGGAGAGTTATCTTGTTCTTTCACATGTTGCTTTTGTATGTTCTCTCATGACTTCTTCTTCCATAACTTGCTCATTATGATCTTCTTTGATTATTTCAATCTCTTCTTCTCCAACAATTTCTTCATTCTTCTTGTTCAATTTAGTTTTTTAGGATATTTTCCTTCTTAGGAACCTCTTCTAATTGAAATTTCTTTGTTTTAAGTTCTATATATAATTATTTCTCCCTCAATTACCTACTCCTAAGCTTTCTCTTCCTTGATTGGAAGTTATAATTCTTGGAAAAGGGGGAAGAAGAAAATCACCTGATAGAGATGGGGGAGGTGGATAAATTAGAGAAATTATAATATGAGGAGAAGGTGGAAGTGGACATGTTCCTTTTCATGGTGGAGAAGAAGGCAAAGGAGATCCAGTGGGAGGAGATGAAGGAGTGGGAGAAACTTCTTTTTGGGTAGATGTGGTCTATGATGAAATCCTTGCTCTTTTCCTTCTTGTTAGAGGAATTTATTCCTCAAAATCATTTTCACTAGATCCTATATCAATTATATCTTTCTCCTTTCTATTCTTTGATCTATCCTTTGAAGATGATGGATTTTGTTTCTTGACAGTAGTCGATGATCCTTCACATGTATTTGATTTCTATTAATGGTGTTTTTTGCACAACAACAACTCAGATGGAATACAAGTATTCTATCTCTCTTGAAAGGAAAATATCTATCAGAAAGCCTCAAGAGATAACCCAAAGGTCTCTAATGTCAGGTATTTACAATGCATCAACAACTGAGATAATATGTGAAAATTTTGGTAATCACAAAGGGACCTTACAAAACAAATGTTGGAAACATCAAACTTATTAGATCTTGCAATATGGTGATAATTTAAATCCTAAATCTAACTCATATTTTAAATAAACAGCAAAAGAAAAATGGTTGAGAGAGATTCTATTCTGAACTAACTCCTAAGATCAACAATGTAAATTATTTAACACTCAAAGTGGACCAATCCTTCAAAACCAATTCCTGCTTAACCCAAATTTAATCTGCAATTTCAAAGAAATAGTGCAATCTTCTAAGGAATTAAAGATTTTAAAATCATGGAACATTCACACAATTCAACCCTATTTAGCAATTGAAATGAATAAATACCCACAATTGAACATTAGCACAAATTTATAGCCCAGACTAACTTTACACAACAACTTACCATCATCAAGATGCCAAAAGTATGGACTAGGGATTTCTCAGACACTTAGAATACTAAACTAAAACACCATTGCATCACATCTAAATCTAAAGTATAATGTATAACCAACAATATCAAAGACATCTTAAATATATGGAGTAGCCAAAACCATGCAAAATGAAACAACACAAGAAAGAGCACCAAAGCACAATGTCTTTACTTATATTGAATCACCAAATAACACAACAATTCAAGTATCCAATGTAGCAACACTTTCTCTCAAAAATTACCAACTCCTAACTCAGTTCTAGCTCTTGCAACTATCACTTAGCTTTTTCTAACCCTTACGACTGGAGCATGATGCTGAATTTAAAGAAATTTTCCACTAGGTCGGCCTAATTTAGGGTTACATCAAAAGGTCATCCAAGCAAGTTGGCCTAGAAAGTTATTTTAATAAAATAAAATTGGCATTTAATGCATGGGGCTTCATCCAGGTCAGCCTAGGTCTTCCTTTCATTCCACAAAACTTGAGGTCACCCATCTAGCTAGCTAGAGGGGTCACATGTCCGACACAAAAATTTAGGCAACTGCTTTCTAACTACTCTCCTTGTGAGCATCTAATTTATTGGATAATTCATTAATTTTCCCCAATATGTCCATTTCCTCTAGATTTATAACTAGAATAAATTTAATTCTTGTCTTATGATTTTTAAACTCCTCCAAGTATTGCGGCATTACCTTATCCCATTCAATTTGTAATTCATGATATTTGTTTAGTTTTGAAATATAAATTGTTGCATCCACCAAATTTTCTTTTGTAATTGGAGCACCATTAGAAAGAGCATAAATTTCATGCCACCACCCTTGCAACCTGCTGATGTTCATATTTTTCTAACCAAACTTTCCCCTTCCAATCACTATTTCCAAGAAACTAACGCAACCATCATATATTTCCTTCACCTTCCCCTGTATCTTCATTATTTTCTTCAGAACCTTGGAAAGGAGTTCCTTCTATAATTCTAGACTTCAATCCATTCCTTTACCTTTTCAACTTGATCATGAGAAAGGATATTCAACTTGGATAACTCATTTTTAGGCACCTACAAAATTTCATTGACAGTTGATTCATTAATATTTTTTCAAATTGTAACAACCTGCGAGATATGTTCCAAAAAATTAGAAGCATTGGTGCATATTTTCAAAATCTTCTCAATTGCGTCATCTCCTCTGCTACTAACATCTTGAAGCCAACTATGTGTGCAATGTATAGAGGATTTTAACCTTTCAATTTCTCTAACTGCCTCCTTAGGAAACAATCCTTCTGGCACAATCCCTTCACTTCCCATAGTCTACAAAGGTTTCATCAAGTGTTTTACATATTTATAAACATCATTTAATTGCTTGTGTAGTTTTTCCTTCTCCTCTGTCTCTTTGTCTATTCTCCTCAAAATTGCTTGGGAAGATTCCTGGAACTCCTCCTTTACTTGTTCCCTAGTTGTAGGCCCCAAATTAATTGTTTGCACCTTGTAATCAGATAACCTAACTTCATCTTTGAACTTATCTATTGGAGGAATAGCTACATGGATGACCCTGTTATTGAACTCATCTCTTGCAATTTGAGAAATTGTCCTAATCCTCTTTCTCTGCTTGGGATGTCCCAATTGCTAAAGAAATTTATCCCAACTTGGGGTCTCCTCCTATGCAATGATTGGCCTCTTACTAAGCCTCTTTTTTAGCCACTCTGGAGTTTTAGTTTGTTCAATTACCACTTCCTTATTGGGACCACCAACCACATTTATCTCAACCTCTTGCTTAGTTTCTAGTTGATTTTCCTGTTCAACCTTGTCCTAATGAGGACTATCTACAATTTCTTCTTCTCCTTTTTCTCCTTCCTTGGGGTGATCTTCTTGATCATCAATTATTACCTTTCCAGGGGACTTTGATGCCTTTCCTTGTACAACTTTTTATTCTCTATTGTTACTCTCTACCCTCGAAGTAGATTGTATTATTTCTTGAACAAACTTTCTCCATTCTCCACTATCAGGAGTGGAAATATTGTCATCTTCTTCATTCAGTTGTTTAGGGTTATTAGATATGTTTCCCTCCTCCGGAAGTGCCTCCTTAGAAACTTGTACATTTTGATGTGAAGAAGGTGGATAAGGAATGGGAGAATTATTTCCTGGAGCTTCTCTTCCTTCTACATAATCAGTAGGTGCCTCTTCATCTTGCACCTCTTGTTCTACAATTATCACTTCCTCCATTGGAGCAACATTCTGCTTAGGAGAGTTTCTCCTAATATACACTTGAGGTTTTTCTCCTGAACTTTCAAAATCTATAAATTTTTTAGCAAAAGGAGCATCTGTGGAAGCTTCATTCTTTTTTTCTTTTGCAACTTTTTTCCTCTCTATGAGTATTCTTCTTTTCCTTGCTGGTTGTGAGGTTTCTCCTTCTTCAACATTGGTGCTAATAGGGGGAACCTTCTTAAATTTAGGAGATGGATTTTCTCCTTGCTTTACTTGCACCTAGCTCTTGGTTCTTCTCTTAATAGATATTGTTTCTTCAAGAGCTTCTTCATCATGAGGTTCAATGAATTCATCTTCCTTGTTGACTTCAGCCTCTTCTTCATCCTAAGAATCCAATACTTTGTGCTTAATGCACAATCTAGAATATCATAGAGTTATCATACATTAGCTAATACTTAATTAATCTTTAATTGTTTATTAGTCTTATTTATTCTCACACACTTTAGCTAAACTTAGGAATTCTTTATTAGTTGAGTTAATATTATATAATTATGTCACATATTATTCATGAGAAATATCTTGAAGCTTTCATATCTTCTTGAAAGGTTCTTTAGCAACTTTTCCTTATTGATGAATATAGCAATTTCTTGTTTGCAGATCTCTTGCATGGAAGGTGTACTTGTTTGTTGTTTGATCTTGTGGCTCGTGGTTCTATGCTTGTTTTAGAACTCTAACATGGTATTAGAGCATGGATTCATAAAACATCTTCTCAATTTATGAGGTTTTCTTCTTCAACAAGGGTTGGAGGTTTTAAATCTTAATCCCCTTTGCTTTCTTTGCAAATTTTGGAGGTGGGCATTTTTTACTACATTTTTGTGTGAAAATGAACTTGCTATTGGATTTAGAGTGCTGGAAATAGTCAAGATTGGCCTTTGTTTCATCAATTTTGTACACAGGCTCAGATCTACAAGGGTTTTTGTAGGTGCTTTTTTTTCTCAGATCCAGAGGGTACCTATAATTTTGGCACATTTTGAGCTGAAATCAACATCACCATCACACTCAAAAGGCCCAAAAACTTTCAGATCACCTATCAAATTGTCAAATTCGATGAAGTTGAACTCTAAGGCAAAAAAAAAAATTCCCATATGACCCGTACAACCATCTACACATGGATTGAAAAAAAAAATTATTACAGGGCCTAGTTAATTTTTTTATTTTCTAGCTTTAATTTTTTTCATCAGAAAACTTTAAAAAATTGTAATTTTCTTTTTTTTCAAAATTTAAAACAAAAAAAGGGCACAGATTATTTGAAAAGCCCGCACAGGCTTTAATGACTGCATAGGTCATACTTGTGCCAGCATCAACGCCGACATCCTACTAGCTAGTAGCGGCTCCCAACCATCCGCTGACGAATGCCAAAAAGCTAACATTTTCCTCCATTGCTGGTGACTCCTTTATTTTTTGGTACCTATCCATTTTTTGGCCAGTTTCCTATCTATTGGCGGTCTTCATTTCTCCGACAGTGACCCTTCTCCCTCCTAGTGGTGTCTTCGTGATTTTCTTGGTGACCTTCAAGTTTCTAGTGGACAATCTACAATTTTTAGGGGTGTTTTTCCAGCCTCACATGGTTTTTTGGAATCGTTCGGAATATTCCATTTTTGGCTAGAATATTTCGTCAATCGTTTATTTTTAGGGGACCTTTTTTTCCCATGTGGAGGGAATATTCTATAGAATATTCTGTTGACATCAGCATGACATTAGTGGTAGGAATGCTAGTAGGGCCCCTTTGACCCCTTCTTTGGCCTCCAAGGAGTGTTTTTTTTTCTTTTGACTGTATCTGGGACATACGATATTTTTTTTCAACAAACGAGATATCATTGGAAAGTTGGTTCCACCAACTTTCCAGTGGTGTGGGTCTCATCACCTATTTCTGCTAATGGTGCATTTTATAGCTTGTTGAAGTCAGAGGAGCTATTTTTAGTCTTGAGCTCGTAACTTTTGACCAGTTTCTCTGTTTTTCATGATCTTAGTGCTTTTAGAACCACCTTTCAGAGCTCTTTAGTTCCATCCATGCAATTTTTCCATATTTCACTCTAGGTACATTTTATTCAGTTTTTTGTTTTTTTCACTCTGGTGAATTACCTGGACATATTAGCTCCTGGGAACTTCTCGTTTGCATGGGATGCTTCATTTTCGGTTGTTCTTTATGTATTTCTAGTTTTATGTCCTATTTGGGCATTGTAGAGATCCTTTACAAGCATGCTCTCTTTTGTAACCACATTGAGATAAAGTTCCTCTGTATTGCACATGTATTATGGGATCTGCACATCACTTTGTGCCTTATTGTACTTGCACTATGATATAAAGTGCCATGGAAGTTGATATTTTCCTTTGTTTTCCTTCATACCTTTCTCATGCATATGTGACTTTTGTTTTCACATCCTTTCTATCTTCTTGTACTTTCATGTCTACACCTTCAGATGCTCTTGGTTCCTCTTCATGCACTACTTTTAGGCATTCAGTTTTAGTGTACCTATCATACCTCTCCCTTTTCAACATTATGGGGGGTTTCTACTATTGATGCTAATGCTTCCTTGGTTTTGCGTTGGAGTGTGCTATGTATACAATATTTGTTCCTATGTACTAGGTGGATGAAACAACTGGTTACCCATGCATTTTCATGAGATGGAGCACTTACCATATAGACACTCTTGCATTCCTATTTCTAGAGGTGACCTTCCATTTTCTCATGATCAATTCTTCAAAAATTTTGGTACTTCTTCCATTTGTATCTTTGAGTTCTAGTTGTTTGCCTTTTTTTTCCATCTAATTTGAGTAGTGTCGTTAGGGGAACTCTTACAGATTCTTGTCTTCTTGATTTTGATCACAACGGAGGTTCTTCTTTCAGTATTTCAACAGTCCTTCGACAGTGTTTGCAGCTTCTTCATGCTTTTGGATGTTCCTTTGTTCCTATCTTTTGGGAAAACATTTTCTTGTTTGGAGGCTTCTTTTGTCCTTCACTTGGCTTTCATCTCTTCTTGGAGTAAAGTTTTTCCCATGAGGTTTACTCTATTTCTCCACATTATAGAGATCTTATGTTTGTACATGGGTACCTTACTTGGACTTGTTCTTCGGGACCCATCTTGCATTCTTTTTAGGGTTTTTAGCTACTCCTTAAGTTCATCTTAAGGGGGGGTGTTACAATTAGCTAATAATTAATTAATCTTTAATTCATTATTAGTCTTATTTATTCTCACACACTTTAGCTAAACTTAGGAATGCTTTATTAGTTGAGTTAATATAAGATCATTATGTCACATCTCATGTGATGTTGACACTTTTCATGATCTAATCCTTTCTCATTTAGTGCTTTGCTCTTATAAGCATTCAAACCTTATTGTAATTACTCATATATTATTCACGGGAAATATTTTGAAGCTTTCATATCTTCTTGAAAGATTCTTTAGTAATGTTTACTTGTTGATGAATATAGCAATTCTTGTTTGCAGATCTCTTGCATGGAAGGTGTACTTGTTTGTTGTTTGATCTTATGGCTCATGGTTTTGTGCTTGTTTCACAATTCTAATATAATACTTCTTCATAGGTTTAGTAATTTGATTCAAGTGTGTGATTTCTTCCTCACACCAATTTATTGGAGGTAATGGCCTATTTTTGTAAGGTTCATAATCATGGTGCTAGAGTAGGTTTGCATCATCATCTTGCACTTGATCAGGCACTTCTACCACTATGTATAATCTAATTGCTTTCAAAGGTAGCCTTGAGAACCTTCTCCTAATGACTTCCCATTCATCCCAATAGTTGGCCCAATAGTATTCAATGTGGTCCTTGTTCCTGAAATTCCTATTAGCATGCTTAATGGCTTCTCCATAAGGATCAAAATTAATTCTGTTAGTGTGGAAATACAACTCAAATTGGGACATCTCCTTTTTAGAATGTTGGGCACTCTGAATAGAAGTGCAAGCCTCCAAGACCCATATTCTCAATGGGAATTTTGATCCCAATCTTTTCTTCTTAATTTTTCCTTGTTGTAAGATTTCCTCAAAACTAACCATTTGTCTTGTCCACTCTAGCATCAAGAGTTTGTTGGTGGGATACCTAGCTAGTTTGAGAGGAATAGTTGGAGATCCTTGTATTGAAATATATGTGAACCTTTGGAGTTGAATAAACCATTGGCCATAATGCTTGATTAAGTCCATAACATTTAAAAAAATTCTAATGTGAAGAGCATCCTGTAGTAATTTGGGAATATACATGAAGAAAGAATCATTAGCCCTTGTATAATTGGATGTCTTATATCATAACTGTGGATAAACATCCTGTATCTTATCTTGCCATAGGACTCCCTTGCAGCTGAGACCCTTATACTTGGTCTTGTGTGCCAGCATGTACAATAGATATGAGGTCATGGTGAACCTGTTAGTTTCTTGCACACTCCTCAATTGAGAATCTAGATTGTTACTTATAATCCTTTCCTAGTAATAGTGTTTTTTTTCCACAATTTGTGTAATGGGATGGAACATCCAAGTTTTGAATATGTGGGCTTCTTCCATTCCCATGACTCTACCCAAGAGAGTTATGATGTCATGGTACTCCTGCTTGAAGTCACTTCTATGTAGCTACTTAGGAAATTTTGAGTAGTTGGGCTTTGGCTTCAAAATCCAAGCATTGTTCATTATCTCCAAGGATCTATTGTGGTCTTTCTCATAAAATTTGATAGCTTCCCCAATGATAATTTCCTTAATGAACTTGTGGTGAGAGGTGATGTTAAAAAATTCTGCAAAGGATTCCTTCGTTAGGTTTTCCATAACCCTTCCTTGAGGCCTAATTATGATTCTTGTCCTGGAGTCATAATACTTTGCACATTCCAAAACTAGTTCCAGACATAGTTGTGTTGTTGGGAATCTTGTTGCTTGTACCAACCTAGTGTGAGTGATATTTTGAGCTAGTTCAGTTGGTGATTTCCCATGCATCCTCTGCTGGAAGTCATCATAATCCACATGGCCCATATTGGTATCTATAATCCTTGACCATGCAGAGGGAATCTTGGTCTCTGGCCAAATGCCTTTAAAGTCATACTCCATCCTCTTTTGTCTCTTTTTGACCTCCTCTTGTACTAGATCAACTTTAGCCTTGGTGGTTTTTTTAGGACTTGCCTCAGCCTGCATCTGTTAGAGAAAAGGCCATAATCAGCAAAATGGGAGATAAATATATACCTACTCATAAAGAATCAATCATGAAATGATAGCGCCATTAGTTTAAGAAAGTTAACTATTCAAGTCCTAATGACAATAAATATAGGCACCATCATTAGATAATTGAATCAATTGCAAATAACCTGATACTCATTAATAAGTTCCAAGAAATCATCATATGTTAATCACCAATCAATGAGACTTGAAATCTTCAGACCAAAGAATTTTTTTGGATAATCTGAGTAGGCTCAGATTTTTTGACCAGACTATGGTTTGGCTAATCTGAGCTAGCTTGGATTCACCAAAATCTACCTGTTACTTGGACTTTGGTTCAAAAAATCCATTGCAATCCTTAGTAAACCAAGTTTATCACCATATTCAATCATTAAGAACCTCTCAAAGACATGGTGAATCATCTACATTCAAAAATTAAATGATTTTACACATTTGGATCAATCATTCAAAAGGTTTAGGTACTTCCAAAGACCTTTGATTATCTGGATGAACTAACATTTGGGTAATCTGAGCATCCTTAGATTTACTAATTAAAGGCTAGGCTTGAAATTTGACCAAGTGTTTATCATTTAAGTTGAGGATTTTTGAGTCGATCAAGAAATGTGGATAATTTGAGGGGGCTTGGATTCTCTAAGTGAATTAGAGCTCAAAAAATCTAAGGTCCCTCAGAATATCCAAAATAGACTCAAGCCTGTGAAATTTACTAAGTGTTCAAAAATATATTGCCAAAAATGAGATTGAATGATCAGTTTCCCTTGAACGAATTCTAATTCTAAGGAAAAATTCTAGTGATTTGCATGAGATTTCTAGCATTTAATCCTTCATTGAATTCAAAGACTCATTGCAATAGATTTATGTAACTAGGTTTTTTTTTAAATCTGTTTCACAAAACAGAGCAATGCCATTTCATTCTCAATTTGAATCACGAAACTCAATGGGGAGTCACAAAGGAATTCAACTAGCTCATGCATTAAATAAAAGCCTCGTTCACTTCTAAGATGAAACCCCAAATGGTCAAACCAAAAACGCATAACACACACTCTGAAATTCTATGACTGACTCATATGATGGTAGAATTTATTAACAGAGCTTCAATAGAAATCAACCAAAGGTAGAGGATAAAGGGGCATACCCTTAAATAACATGTAATAAAGAAGAATGTAACTGAAGATCATAAGAGGATACCACCCAAAATAAAACATACCGTGAAATTACGCACAACCAAAGAAAACTCAATGGAAACCAACGATGACTAGACCAAAACTCAAAACACAATCATAGAAAGATGTAATCACAATGTTGGGCTTCAAATGAAATGCATTGTGACAAAATCTTTTCCAGCTTCAAGCTATTGACAATGTGGAATGACCAAATGATGGCTTATTTTCAATTTATTTCCCAAATTAACCCTTTTGATCTCATTAATTGCAAACAATAAATGCTGGTATGAATGTTTGAGGAGAAATCAATAATATGGTGGGGGTATGGATTTGGGTAATTTGAGATACCTTAGATTATCCGACCAGAATATGTTTCGGGTAATCCGAGGTACCTCAGAATTTCTAAAACTGTCCATAAGTTATCCAACTTTTCTTTTTTTTCAAACTTTGATCATGGACCAACTTCTAAGATCTAGACCATCACTCAAAGCTGCAAGATGGCATCTCAAATGCAAATTTTTTGTTAAGCATGCGGGTGAATCAAGACCAAGACTGAGAGACTCATCCCTTAAGGTGAACAAAGTCAAGAACCTACGAAAGCAAACAAGAAAGCAAAGCTAGAAAGAGGGTCCTTGCTTTCAACAGGGTGCATGTGCGGAAACCTGACAACAAATGGTGACTCCTTCTTGGGAAATGCTCCAAAGCATTTCGATGAAAAATTGGAATCAAGAACCTAGAGTCTCTGGTTTCAACCTTGCATCAAGTCAACCACAACATAGAGTTTCAAAGTCTACAAACAAGCAACCCTTTCCTGTGTCGGAGTCAAAGTGTGTGCAAATATATTCATTTCCCTCCCTTAGTTGCTAGAGGAACCAAATTTAGTCTAACCAAGCTATGTAAAGATTCTAACTCCAAAAGCATCTTGGATAGAGCTTTAGTGCCAGTCAGGCATCCATAGCCCCAATGAGGTTATCATTGTGGTCCTCTCGAGCATAGCTCTACTTCCAGTCGGGCATCCATAGCCCCAGTAGAGATACTCGGATACTCTTGATAATATGAACATTCACTTTTGATTTTCAATATGCTCTTTTCTTTTCTTTTGATATTCTTTTAAGATCTTTCAAACTTTCCTTTTCATCCTATAAGCAATGAAGCTCACACTTATGGATGAGAACCACAGTGGTGCTAAAGTAGAAACAAGATTTTTCGCTTGACCAGACTTCATAAGGGACCTCTAACAACCTTGGAATTCTTAAGATGTGTTTAGAGATATAAGACCCAAGAACATTCTAGATTTAACTTAGCCCATTGACTCATCTTGCTCAGGAACTAGCACATGTGACAGCCAAATGAAGAATTTATTCCTACTTACTCTGGAAGGATGATTAGATTTTGTAAAATAAATACCTGGAATAGTCCCAGATAATGTAATGAATGTCATGCAGGTGCAACAAACCCAAAAGAAAATAGGGAAACCAAAAAGAAAAAAAAAAACAAAAGAAAACCTAACCTAAACCAAAGCAAACCTAAACTAACCAAAAGCAAGAACAAACCAAAATGAAGCAAAGAAAAAGAAACTTAACCTAACTATTTACAAGGAAATATCTGGGAGCATCTTAGGGTTGGAAATAATGTTTTAGATACTACCCATTGATAGGCAGTGGGATATCCTCTCCAGTGAGAGTTTTCAGATGAAAAGCATTATCTCCTAGTATCTCTAAAATCTGATAGGATCCAAGCCAAAGGTTATCAAATTTTCCATGCTCCCCTTTTTGATCATGTGCTTTATCCCAATAGAGAACCAAATCAAGGATTCTAAAGGCTTTCACATTGGCTCTCCTATCAAAACATCTCTTAATGACACCCTGATGTTTAGCAAACTTTTATAAGGCTTCATCTCTTTTCTCTTCAAGGTGCAAAAGTTCAGCTAGACAAGCTTCAAGCTTATCCCCTTCATCATAGTAATTGTTAATAAGTTGCAAAGTGTGGATCTTCAACTAGATCGGGAATATAGGCTCTAGACCATACACAAGGTGATAAGGAGAGGTTCTTGGAAAGGCCTTATGTCTAGTGTGATCTGCCCAAAGAGAAAATCTAAGTTGTGTATGACAGTATTTGGAGTTCCTCTCTAACAATTTGTAGATGACTATTAAAATATTCTTGTTTGAAGACTCAGCCAGACCATTACCTTGTGGGTAGTAATTGGAGGAAAACTTAATAATGATTCCATGATCAAAATCCCAGCTAGAAAAATTTAACGATGCAGATGCAGGAAACCATTATCACAAACCAAAGAAAATTGGAAACCAAAGCAATTGATGATACTTGATTCTAGAAAATTGATTACCACCTCAGAGGTGCACTATTTACAAGCAAGAGCTCCAGTTCATCTAGTAAAGTAATCAATTATGGTGAGAATGTATGTGTGTCCTATAGAGGAAGGTGGATTGATTGGACCAATGAAATACAAACCCCACTGTGCAAATGGTTTTACTTCAATAACTCGCTAAACTGGAAGGGTTGCATACTTCTCCTTTCTTGTTGCAGTCTAACACACATGGCAAGTCCTCACGTGGTTATGTGTATCTTTGAACAAAGTGGGCTAGTAATAGCCTACCCTCAGGATTTTACTTGCAGTAGATGGTGGAAAACCATGGCCTATGCCATACCTATCATGGAATTCAACCATTACTCTTTCAACTTCTTCCTTCCCTAGGCATCGAAGATAAATGCCCTCATGATTTTTTTTGCATAAAATGGAACCTTTCAACATGAATTTATCACTTTTTACATGAAAATATCTCGATTGCACTACATTGAGATGAGTAGGACACTACTGATTCAGTAGATAATAAATAATATTATCATACCATTCTCCTAGGGAAACATCTTAGAGGTGATAGTGTTGAGCTGTGAGATTAGGACCCATTTCTGCCATTGTCTTAGTTAATCCTTGTCCTCTTACTAATTTCATGAGTTGAATCTCAATAACATATTCCTACAACATGGTCACCCACTTCACTCTGTGCTCCCCTAATTCATTTTGCATCAGCAAAAGCTTAACTACAGGATCAAACACTATTGCAAAGACCTTATTTCTCAAGATGTAATGGCTAAACTTCTTCACAACTCTGAGCAAAGCACAAGCCTACTTTTATACACTAGGATATATCAATTATGCATCTTTGAAAGGAGCACTCATGAGAGAAATAGGATGCTCATTTCCTTGGTTAGACTTTTGAGTTAACATTCCAATACAAGAATGATTTGATTCAAAAGAGTATATGTAAAAGGGTTTGGAGTAATTAGGACTCACCAATACTATAGCATCAACTATTTCCATCTTAATTTCTACAAAATCCTCCTTTGCTTCTGCACTCCACTCAACCTTTGCATCTTGTTTTAGCATCGCATTGAAGAGCTTAACAATTTCTACAAATCTAGTAATGAATTTTCTCACAAAGTGTATTTTCCCAAATAATGACTTTATTTCCTTTTTACTTGCAGGGGATTGGATCTTAAGAATGGCATCCACTCATTCAGGATCAACAGAAATACCCTTTTTAGAGATGACATGTCCTAACAACTTTCCTTCAGTAACTCCAAAGATACATTTCTTGGGGTTAAGTGAAATGCCAAATTACCTACATCTTTGGAATACCTTACACAAGTCTGCAACATGATCTCCTCAGTTGTTGGAAAAGACTGTCAAATCATCCATATAAATAATAATTCACTTACTGATAATTTCCTTGAAAGAAATATTCATGGCCCTTTGGAAAGTGGCTCCAGCATTGATTAGCCCGAAAGGCATTCGTCGGTAGGAAAAAGTTCCCCATTTAGTGGTAAAGGCAGGTTTGTGCCTATCTTTGTATTGCACCATAACCTGGTTGTATCAAGAGTATTCATATAGAAAAGACATCATTTGGGATCCATTCACTATCTGTAATACCTCATCCAGTGATGGGACTAGATAGTTATCCTTTTCTGATGCTTGATTGAGATTTCTAAAATCAACACAAAATCTAGTTTCCCCATTCTTGTTTCTCACCGAAACCAAGTTAGCTACCCAAGTTGAATGTCTAATGGGAAATATAATATAAGAAAATAATAACTTATGTACCTCCTTCTATATGATAGGCTCCAATAGTGCATTGATAGGTCTTTGTCTTTGTCAGAAAGGCTTAGCACCTGGCTTGAGAGGGATGGTGTGTGTAATAATTGAAGTTTCATATGTCTTCAAGTCTTCATAACTCCAAGCTATTACATCTTGATAGGTATGCAGTGCATCAATGATTCCACTCTTTTCTTCTAGACTACATACCTTGCCAATAAAGACATTCTTAACATTATATGGAATTCCCATGTTTTATGTATCACACTGACTACTAATGGACTCCTTCTTGGCCTCCCGTTCCTGATCTTTTATCCTATCAAGGTCAAAAATTATTTCTAGTTGCACCATTCCCCTTGGAATAGTGTTGGTCTTCAAATCAAGATGACCCCTTCTAGGTCCATCTCTACTTCTTGAGGCTTTGCTTCATCAATTATCTAAGAGGTAAATACATCAGAGCTTGTGATAAAATCCAAAATGTGCTTGTCATCCTCAAACACCTAAGAATTAGTTACATTGTCGAGTACTGATGGTATTGGAGTTAGCTCTATAGTAAAAAAATTCAATCTTGAAAGTGACTGGGGTTATAATGTACTAGCTGCCTGAGCCAAAGAATCTGTAGTTTGATTCTTACTATGAGGTATCAATCGATTATTGAAAGTCTCAAACCCCTCAATAAGATCCCATACCCTATGCCTATAATTGGTCATTCTTCTATCATGATAGGAGTAGTGCTTTCTAATTGTCTCACCACAAACACTAAATCTCCAAATACTTACCAAATTTTAACCTTTTTCCTTAATGCCATCAACAACTCATGAATTAAGGCTTCATATTCAGCTATGTTATTAGTAAAAGTGGAATTGGATTCTGTGAGTAACAAATAAGGTTATACCTTTAGGACTAATTAACTCAAATCTAGATCCAACACCCTACTTTGATTTGGATCCATCAAATCTAAGAGTCTAACAACCAACAGTTCTTGTTCTTTCCACTTTGTCTTTTGTCCTGCTACTGTTGGGTGGATCTTTAGGATGCATTAAGCTTTTACCCTTGGGCTCATCTTGAGTGCTTTGCATGCTTAGCCTAATAGTTGGGGTAGGATTGATGCACTTTTGTATTTGTTCCACTGCTGTTTGGAATAGGCATCATTCCAATTCTAGATGGGAAGTGTTATGGACTTTACACCAATTTAGAAGAATTAACTACTCAAAATTCATATTTCTGTCCAATTGAATTTGATCCTCTATGCATTTATGAATGAATTCCTAAAAATTATCCAAAAAAATAAGTTGACCATCTTCCTAGTCCTCACCTTCCTCTATTGGTTCAACCAATGCCCTAGTGTTGCTGAATTTAGATGTAAGTTGATCAGGCATACTCTAGAACATAAAATTTTCCTCTACATCTGATTCTAAAATGGGAGTTGCCAACACATAATTCCCTAGACTAAATTTTGATACCAATATTTCATTTGAAGTATTTTGGAATTTAGTAATTAAATACTTCATTCTAGGGTCCTTTTCAATTCTGATTTGATTTGGTACTCCTCTCCAAGGAATCCACATATGAGAATGGTCAATTGATACATATATGTTTAGCTCCTTAGTGAAATCTCTACCTAGAATCAAACCATAAGTATCAAGAATGTTTGCTACTTGAATATTAATGACTTGTTGGATTCTATGATCTGATGCAATTTGCATGGGAATCATATTTAGTTCTCCCACCACATTTACTTTTGTCTTGTCTAATTGAGTGACTTTCTTTTGAGAGACTACAAGAGTAATACCTAGGGCTCTACATACAAAAAATGACATAACATTCATGGAAGTCCCTGAATCTAGAAGGGAATTTTGTAAATTCTTCCCAAAGAGGTGAACAAAAATTAGAAAAGGGGGAGTTTTTTTCTTGCCTTAAAATAGACTTAGCTAAGTATCAACTTATGCAACTTGACTCTTATCCTTTTCCTTCCCTTTATCTTTTGGTTGTGTTTGGATTTGACCTTGATCTTTTTCCATTTGAGAACTAGAGGTCTTTCTAGTCACCTCACTAGTTGTCTTTTCTTGAGGGACTACATTTGGCATAAAGGCTCCTAAGATTTCATTTCTGATTGTAGGAACTCTTAGTAACTCAAAAGAAAAAAGGCTTACCTTTACTTTCTTGAGTTCTTTAGCCACATAATCACTTAACTGCTCCATATTCATGTTAGTATTCAAGTCCCTGTGAGGATTCACTAGCTTCTCCTTACCTTCATCCATATTCCAAACTTTAGCAGAATCAAATTGTCCTCCTTTTGACAAATATTCCATAGGAACATGAGGATAGGATGGATTATTGCTTGCATTGGGATCTAGAGGTCTGGTGAAGTTGTTTAGAGGGATTGATGTAGTGAATGGGCCTCCAACTTGTGGATTTTTATTAGGCCTATTCCTGAAGTCATATCTTCTTGTAGGTTGTTGGAACATTTGGAATTCTTCAATGTCATTTTCTTCTTCATCTAGAGGACCATTGTCATTCTATGTTTCTTCATTGAACAATTGTGAAACTTCATCTCCATTATATACTTGTTCTACTTTATCATCTTGTTCACTTAACTCTTCTTCTGGCCTATTTTCTTCACTTCATGGGAAAGGAGCATGATTCAACACCATCACTAAGGAGTCATATGGCCTAGATAGTACCAATTCCTGATTATTGGAATTATTTTCCACCTCAAATTGAAAGATGGATGCAATAGTCTAGAACTCAGGGCAATCCAACTCAGAATGTTGATTTGTCTTGTGGAGTCTACACCATCTAGATAAAGTTGCCTCTGCCAGTTGGAGGCTTCTCTTGAGTGGAAGGTTGATCCAATGGAGTAGGGACACCTCCATTTTTTGGCCTTGTATTACATGTTCTTCTCTACCAAGGTGGTTGTATTATTTCAAATCCTTGTCCACCTATGTGTCCTCTATCAAAATTCAGACTAGATGGTTTCCCTCTATCAAAATTATGCCCATGTCCTTGTACAAAATGTCAACTCTCCCTATTATAATTAGACTATATATTCCTTTGAGTAGCTTGGAGCTGACTATTTTGGTTCCTCAAGTATGTCACTTCCATGTTCAAATTCTTAACGTGTTATGTTAGCTCATATAATCTCACTTTATCAAGATTGCTATAAGGCACTAAATTCACATTTTTTTGGGGGTATCTAGCTGCTACTCCCAAACTCATAGACTAATTTAGTACTTTAGAATTCTACAAGTATGTGGGAAAACTAGCCTACTATTGTGGGTGAAGGGGTTGATTGACACTTTGTTGGGGATAACTAGTTATTGGTGGGACTTGATTCATAGGAGGACCTGGATGTGGAACTAAAGATAACTATAGCACTGGATTCATAATGGGTTAATGATTGGTCAGAGCCTAGTTAATTGCTTGAATCTATCCTAGGTGAGCAGTAGGCCCTAAGGATGGAAAAGGTCTAGATAGGTGTTGTCTGAGATCAATGTTGACCTTGACAACCTCTATGTATGCCTCAAGCAAATTATTCAGAGGGTTTGGTCTGCATTTAAGAAAAGTGGTTGTAAGATTGTCGAGAGCTTCATAATATACTTCCTATAGCATAAGCAGACTACAACTTGGTATATGCTCGATGAAATATATTATTGAATGAACCTATAGGATTGTCAACTTCTCTCTTAACCTTAGTGAATTGTAGGTACAACTCATTAGCACTAATAGGGATCATAAATTTCTATAGAAATGCATTTTCCAATTCAATCAAGTTGTGAATTGATCCAATAGCTAGATGATTGTACCAATAAGAGACATCTTCTCCTAGAGAATAAGGGAAAAGTCTACATGCAACATCCTCATGATTGATCCCTCTATCCCTAAGATAGGTCTAGAAAATCCTGATTTGTTCCTCTGCGGTTCTATTAGGGTCAATGATATGAAATTTAGAGCAAAAATGTTCAGGATTCTTGGGAATAACATTGTAGTTATTAAAGGAAAAAGGTGATGGGTTGTTTGCCAAGAATGCTATTAGTGGAGGTGGAGGTGGTAAAGGTTGATTAATGTTTGGTTGGGGTTACTAAATGGGAATGGCCTTAGAATCATATGAAGATGGACTTGATGAAGGTGAGTATGATGAAAATGATGGGGCAAACGAGGACTCCCCCTTCCTCTGGTCCTCCTTGACTTAGTGGGGGCTTACAATTCTTGAAATTCTTCTTCTCCTGGTGTAGATCTAGTTCTTCTTCAAAATATCTTAGGGGAAATGGTAGATAGAAAATTATCCAACTTTCTTATTTAAGCCCTCCTTCTAGCACCAATATGTTGATGGTGTTTTATGCACAACAACAATTCAAACAGAATACAAGTATCCTATCTCTCTTGAAAGGTAAATCTCTATCGGCAAGCCTCAAGATATAACCCCAAGGTCTCTAATGTCAGGTCTTGACAATGCATAAACAACTTAGATAATATGTGAAAATGTTGGTAATCATAGAGAGACCTTACCAAAAAAATGTTGGAAAATTCAAACTTATCAGATCTTGCAATATGTTGATACTTTAAATCCTAAATCTAACTCAAATTTCAAAGACATAGAAAATGAAAAAGGGTTGACAGAGATTATATTCTTGACTAACTCCTAAGATCAACAATGCAAATGATTTAAAACTTAAAGTGAACCAATCCTTCAAAACCAATTCCTACTTAACCTAGATTTAATCTAGAATTTCACAAAAACAATGCAATCTTCTAAGGAATTAAAGATTTTCAAATCATGGAACATTCACACAATTCAAACCTATTTAGCAATTTAAATGAATAAATAATCACAATTGAACTTTAGCAAAAATTTAAGGCCTAGGCTAACTTTACACAACAACTTACAATCAACAAGATGCCAAAAGTATGGACCAAGGATTGCTCAGACACTTAGAATATTAAACCAAAACACCATTGCATCACATCTAAATCTAAAGTATAACATATAACCAACAATCTCAAAGAAATATTAAAGGTATGGAGTAACCAGAACCATGCAAAATGAAACAACACCAGAAAGAGAACCAAAGCACAAGGTGGATCATGCAAAAAATAGGCCCCAAAAAAAAAATTAAAAATCATGTTAGGAAACTTGCGTAAATATTTGAATAAGTTATCTATATTATTTCAAAAATATGTAAGAATAGAATAGAAAATTAAAATACTAGGTTTATTTAAAATAAATAAAATCTATTTAGTGAAAATTTGAAATTTCAATGCAGAGTACTTAAATTTCAGTGGAAAAATAAGTAGGTGTCTGTCTAACCACCCTAATCATAATAAATGATAATATTTTTCATAAGATTTTATATATAAGTAGAGGACTCATGTCCCGATGTGATGCATATTTTTGTAATTTTTTCCAAGTAAATACTTAATTATGAATTTTTTATTACAACTTTTAGAAAATATAAAAACTCGTTGTCGACCACCTTAACTTGGTCAAAACTTCATGAAATTTAAGTTTTCTTTTTTAATCCTATAGTATGTGAAGCATAGAATGTGACACATATTTTGGATTCAAAAATATGATACCGCTTGAAAGTTATAGATGTTTTTCAATCAGCCTATCGATCAGACTTTAGTCGTAATTTAATAGAAAATGAATAATAATTATTTATTAAATTAAAATTAAATCATAATTTATATTTTTGGAAAGCTGAGAATCTCCTTTAAAACCCTTTTCGCTTCATTAATTTTGGGTGAAAAAATGGTCATCACCACATACCCTCATAATATTGCCACTTGGCACTATGATCCCCGCACATACCCACAATGTCTTTACTTATATTGAATCACCAAATAATGCAACAATTCAAGTATCCAATGTAGCAGCACTTGCTCTCAGAAATTACCAACTCCTAACTCATTTCTAGCCCCTTCAACTATCACTTAGCTTTTCCTAACCCTAACAAATGGGGCATGATGCCCAATTTATAGAAATTTTTCACTAGGTTGGCCCAATTTAGGGTTACATAAAAAGGTTGGCCAAGCAATTTGGCCTAGAAAGTTCTTTTAATAAAATAAAATTGGCATTTAATGCTTGGGGCTTCATCTAGGTCAGCCTAGGTCTTCCTTTGGTGCCACAAAACTTGAGGTCACCCATCTAGCTAGCTAGAGGGCTCACATGTTTGGCACAAAAAATTAGGCAACTGCCTACTGACTACTCTCCTTGTTAGCCTCTAATTTATTGGATAATTCTTTAATTTTCCCCAACATTTCCTTCATTTCCTCTAGATTTATAATTGGAATAAATTTAATTCTTGTCTTATGATTTTTAAACTCCTCCAAGTATTGGGGGATTACCTTATCCCATTCAATTTGTAATTCATGATATTTGTCCAGTTTTGAAATATAAATTGTTACATCCTCCAAATTTTCTTTTGTAATTGAAGCACCATTAAAAGGAGCATAAATTTCATGCCACCACCCTTGAAACATGTTAATGTTCATATTTTTCTTACCAAACTTCCTCCTTCCAGTCATTATTTCTAAGAAATTGATGCAACCATCATATATTTGCTTTACCTTCCCTTGTATCTTCATTGTTCTCTTTAAAACCTTGTAAAGGAGTTCCTTTCTATAATTCTAGACTTCAATCCATTCCTTTACCTTATCAACTTCATCATGGGAAAGGATATCCAACTTGGATAATTCATCCTTAAGCAGCTGTAAAATTTCTCTGGCAATTGATTCATTAATATTTTTTCAATCTGTAACAACTTGCGAGATATGTTCCAAAAAATCAAAAGCATTGGTGTATATTTTCAAAATCTGCTCAATTGCTTCATCTCCTCTGCTGCTAACATCTTGAAGCCAACTATCTGTGCATTGTATAGAGGATTTTAACCTTTCAATTTTTGTAACTACCTCATTAGGCAACAATCCTTCTGGCACAAACCCTTCACTTCCCATATTCTACAGAGGTTTTATCAAGTGTTGTACATATTTATAAACATCATTTAATTGCTTTTGTATTTTTTCCTTCTCCTCTATCTCTTTGTCTAATCTCCTCATAATTTCTTGGGAAGATTCTTGGAACTCCTAGTTTTCTTGTTCCCTATTTGTAGGCACTAAATTAATTGCTTTCACCTTGTAATAAGATGACCTAACTTCATCTTTGAACTTATTTGTTGGAGGAACAACTACATGGATGTCCTTGTTATTGAACTCATCTCTGGCAATTTGAGAAACTATCCTGGCCCTCTTTTTCTACTCAATTTGTCCCTATTGCTCAAGCAATTTATAACAATTTGTGGTCTCCTCCTATACAATGATTGTCTTCTTACTAAGCCTCTTTTCTATCCACTCTTGAGCTGTTGTTTGTTTAGTTACCACTTCCTTATTGGGATTATCAACCACATTTATCTCAACCTCTTGCTCAGTTTCTAGTTGGTTCTCCTATTCAACCTTGTCCTAATGAGGACTATCTATAATTTCTTCTTCTTTATTTTCTCCTTCCTTGGGGTGATCTTCTTGTTCATCAATTATTACCTTTTGAAGGGACTTTGATGCCTTGTACAACTTGTGATTCTATGTTCTTGATCTCTGCCCCTGAAGTATATTGTCTTATTTCTTGAACAAAATTTCTCCATTCTCCACTATTAGGAGTGGAAATATTGTCATCTTCTTCATTCATTTGTTTAGGGTTATTAGAT
Organism: Sequoia sempervirens; assembly: GCA_007258455.2. Classification (NCBI taxonomy): domain Eukaryota; kingdom Viridiplantae; phylum Streptophyta; class Pinopsida; order Cupressales; family Cupressaceae; genus Sequoia; species Sequoia sempervirens. The sequence goes on from VDFB02193867.1 coordinate 93,853,149, forward strand.
ATGTTTCCCTCCTTTGGACGTGCCTCCTCAAAAACTTATACATTTTGATGTGAAGAAGGTGGAGAAGGAATGGGAGAATTATTTCTTGGAGCTACTCTTCCTTTTGCATCATCAGTAGGTGCCTCTTCATCTTCCACCTCTTCTACAATTCTCACTTCCTCCACTAGAGAAAACTTCTACTTAGGAGAGTTTATCCTAACATATACTTGGGGTTTTTCCCCTAAACTTTACAAATCTATAACTTTTGCAATAGAAGGAGCATGTGTGGAAGCTTCATTCTTTCTTTCTTTTGCAACCTTTTGCCTCTCTATGAGTATTCTTCTTTTCCTCATTGGTTGTGAGGTTTCTCCTTCTTCAACATTGGTGCTAGCCTAGGGAACCTTCTTAACTTTAGGAGATGGCTTTTCTCCTTGCTTTACTTGCACCTGCCTCCTGGTTTTTCTCTTAAATATATTGTTTCTTCAAGATCTTCTTCATCATGAGGTTCAGCGAATTCATCTTCCTTGTTGACTTCAGTCTCTTCTTCATCCTAAGACTCCAAGTCTCCCATTAGGTCATAGGTGAATTTGACACCTTCAGCCTCTAGTTCCAATACTTTGTGCTTAACCCACAATCTAGAATACTTCTTCATAGGTTGAGTAATTTGATTCAATTCTGTGATTTCTTCCTTAGAACAATTTATTAGAGGCAATGGCCTATTCCTTTAAGGTTCATAATCATGGTGCTGGAGTAGGTCTGCATCATCAACTTGCACCTGATCAGGCACTTCTACCACTATGTATAATCTGATTGCTTTCAAAGGTAGCCTTGAGAACCTTCTCCTAATGACTTCCCATTCATCTTGACAGTTGACCCCTTATTCTTCAATGTGGTCCTTGTCCCTAAAATTCATACTAGCCTACTTCATGGATTTTCCATAAGGATCAAAATTACTTATGTTAGTGTGGGAATACACCTCAAATTGGGCCATCTCCATTTTAGAATGTTTGGAACTTTCAATAGAAGGGAAAGCCTCCAAGACCCCTATTCTCAATGGGAATTTTGATCCCAATCCTTTCTTCTTAATATTTCCTTGTAATATTTCCTCAAAACTAACCATCTGTCTTGTCAACTCTAGCATCAGGAGTTTGTTGGTGGGATACCTAGGTAGTATGAGATGAACAATTGGAGATCCTTGTATTTTAATATACATGAACATTTGGAATTGAAAAACCATTAGAGATAATGCTTGATTAAGTCCATAACATCTAAAGAAATTCTAATGTGAAGAGCATCCTGTAGCAATCTAGGAATATACATTAAGAAAGCATCATTAGCGCTTCTATAATTGGATGTCTTATATTGTAATTGTGAATAAACATCCTATATTTTATCCTACCCTAGGACTCCCTTGGAGCTAAGACCCTTATAGTTGGTCTTGTGTACCAACATTTACAGTAGATATGAGGTCATGGTGAACTTGTTAGTTTCTTGCACACTCCTCAATTGAGAATCTAGATTATTACTTATAATCCTTGCCCAGTGATAGTGTTTGTTTGCCATAATCTGTGTAATGGGATGGAACATCCAAGTTTGGAATATTTTGGATTCTTCCACTCCCATGACTCTACCCAAGATAGTTATGATGTCATGGTACCCTTGTTTGAAGTCACTTCTATGTAGCTGCTTGGGAAATTTTGAGTAGTGGGGCTTAGGCTTCAAAATCCAAGAATTATTCATTATCTCCAAGGCTTTGTTGGGGTCTTGCTCATAGAATTTGATAGCTTCCCCAATGTTAATTTCCTCTATGAGCTTGTGGTGAGAGGCAATGTTAAAGATCTCTGCAATGGATTTGTTAGTTAGCTTTTCCATATCCCTTCCTTGAGGTCCAAGTATGATTCTTATCTTCTAGTCATAAGGCTTTGCACATTCCAAAACTAGTTCCAGGCATAGCTGTGTTGGTAGGAATCTTGCTATTTGTGCCAACCTAGTGTGAGTGATCTTTTGAGCTAGCTCAGTTGGTGCTTTCCCAAACATCCTCTACTGGAAGTGATCATAATCCTCATGGCCCATATTAGTATTTGCAATCCTTGACCATGTAGACACAATCTTGGTCTCTAGCCAAATGCCTTTAAAGTCGTACTTCATCCTCTCTTGTCTCTTTCTGACCTCCTCTTATACTAGAGAAGCTTTAGTCTTGGTGGTTTTTTCAGGACTTGCCTCAGTTTGCATCTATTAGAGAAAAGGCCATAATCACCAAAATGGTAAATAAATATATACCTACTCATAAAGCATCAATCATGAAATGATAATTCCATTAATTTAAGCAAGTTAAGTATTCAAATCCTAATGGAAATAAATATAGGAAACATCATCAGATAAGTGAATCAACTGCAAATAACCTAATATTCATTAAGAAGTGCTAAGAAATCATCATATGTTAATCACTAATCAATGAGACTTGAAATCTTAAGACCAAAGAAAAAGTTCAAATAATCTAAGAAAGCTCGTATTTTCTAACTAGACTATGGTTTGACTAATCTAAGCTAGCTTGGATTCATCAAAATTTACTTGTTACTTGCACTTTGGTTGAAAAATCCATTGCAATCCTTAATAAACCAAGTTTATCACCATATTCAATCAATAATAACCTCTCAAAGACTTGGTGAAACATCTTCATTCAAAACTTAAATGATTTTACACATTTGGCTTGATCATTTAAAATGTTTAGGTACTTCCAAAGACCTTAGATTACCCGAATGAACTAACATTTGTGTAATCCAAGCATCCTTGAATTTACCGATTAAAGGCTAGGCTTGAAATTTGACCAAGTGTTTACCATTTGAGTTTGGGGTTTTTGAGTCGATCAAGAAATATAGATAATATGAGGGGGCTCAAAAAATCTGAGGTCCCTCAAAATTTCTGAAATAGACTCAGGCCTGCGAAATTTATGAAGTGTTCAAAAGTATATTTCCAAAAATGAGATTGAATGATAATTTTCCCTTGAATGACCACTAATTCTAAGGAAAAATCCTAGTGCCTTGCATGAGATTTCTAGCACTTAAGCCTTCCTTCATTGAATTCATAGAATCATTGCAATATATTTATGTAACTAGGTTTTCTTTTTTGAATCTGTTTCACGAAATAGAGCAATGCTATTTCATTCTCAATTTGAATCATGAAACTCAGCAGGTAGTCACAAAGACATTCAACTAGACCACGCATTAAATAAAAACCTCGTTCACTTCTGAGATGAAACCCCAAATGGTAAAACCCAAAACGCATAACACATACTTCAAAATTCTATGATTGACTCATATTATGACATAATTTATCAATAGAGCTTCAATAGAAAGCAACCACAGGTAGAGGATAAAGTGGAATACCATTAAATAACATGCAACAAAGAATAATGCAACTGAAGATCATGAGAGGAGACTACCCAAAAGAAAACATATCGTGAAATTACATGCAACCAAAGAAAGCTCAATGGAAACAAACGATGACTAGACCAGAACCCAGAACACAATCATGAAAAGATGCAATCACGATGCAAGGCTTCAAATCAAATGCATTGTGACAAAATATTTTCTAGTTTTGTGCTCTTAACAATGTGGAATGACCAAATGATGGCTTATTTTCAATTTATTTCCCAAATTAACCCTTTTGAGCTCATTAATTCCCAGCAATAAATGTCGGTACAGACGTTTGAGGAGAAATTGACAATGCGATGGGGGTCTGGATTTGGGTAATTCGAAGTACCTTAGATTATTAAACTAGAATATGTTCTAGGTAATCTAAGGTACCTCATAGTTATTGAAACTCTCTATAACTTAGCCAATTTTTCTTGTTTTTCAAACTTTGATCATGGACTGACTTCTAAGATCTAGACCATCACTTGAAGCTGCAAGATAACATATCAAATGAAAATTTGTTGTTAAGCATGTGGGTGAATGAAGACCAAGACCGAGAAACTCATCCCTTAAGGGGAACAAATTCAAGACCCTATGAAAGAAAACAAGAAAGCAAAGCTAGAAAGAGGGTCCCTACTTTCAGCAGAGCGTGTGTGCATAAACTACACAAGAATTTCTTTATGGAAGGTTTGGGATTTGGAAACTCCATTATTAGGAATGGAGATATTAACCACCTTTGAGAATAAGCCTTGACACTTGCAACCCTAGTGTCCATACCATCACCTTCTTGAATGGAACAATCTACATTTTCTTTAAGTTCTTTGGGTACTTTGGTCTAAATTCTAGATTTTATCATGTCTACTTTCAACCAAAAATAATATTTTAGTATTATTTGAAACTATTATCATAGTTAGCCTAGTGACCTTCCAAGATAGGTTCATGATTGAAGAATTAACCTGTGACTTTTCTTATTTTTTAATAGGGTCAAGCTTAGCCCTAGGACCATTATACATCTCCATAGTATACATTGCCAACTCAATCTCTATATTCTTTGCATTTTGCAAGTTGGAACAAGAATATACCGCTATCTTTATAAGGAAAGAATATCCAAACTTATTCTTTCCAGCAATCAATTTTTGTATCTTTTTTACTTCTATGCACAACTCTAATAGGATCATTTTATCAGTGGGGTACCTTGTTAATTTAAGGAAATACTTATGGAATCCAACCACTCTAATATAAGTAAAGGTTTTAAATTAGATATATCAATTCCCCTTATTTTTAAGTTCCCTCATGGCTTCTAAATATATCCTTCTATAAAAATCACCTTCTAGCCCTCTAATAATGGCATGGACAAAGTTATCATTAACCACATAATAATTCTTATAGCTATCATCTAATTTCAGCTATGGATAATGCTCATGAATCTTCAATTTTCTAATCTAAAAATATCCCAATCTAGTTAGCCCTAGAAAAGTTTCTTGGGAAGCCAATAGGTATACCAAATAGGATGTCATATAGAATTTAGTGCTTTGTAAGATATTCTTGAGTTTCACATGGATTTTTTCATTTATAATGGTGGCCCAATCAATCTTATTATTATCAAAAATAAATAACGTAAATCAAACAATCCATGGATAAAACTCCCTAGCATTAGGGTAGCCATAAATTTTGCTTAGGAGTATGATCTAGTCTTTAACATATTCTCTAAATTCACTCCTATGATACACCTTAGCCATCTTGGAGGCTATCTTTCATGGGTTAAGAAACATTTTGTTATTAATGAGATTAAGGTTTATTTTTTCATGTTTCTCAAAGTAATCCACTACTTTCTTCATATGGATGGAATCATACATAGGGGAATAGGGATTTTGAATACTCTCTCAATCATGTATAGATTAATATCAAGGATCACCTCTCCAAATTCTCCTAGTGTTCTTCTATGTTTATGGTTGTAGTACTGAGCACAAGTCATGACTAATTCAAGTGATTGCACTATGAAAGGGAATGAAACTACCTCCACCAACCTTGATTTATCCAAAGAAGTGACCTTTTAGGGCCTTGTTTCCTCATCATTAATTATTTTGTGGAATCCATCTAGGTCTATGTGTCCTTGTCCAGGGTCAGTGTCTCCAATTTCTACATATGGGGAGAAAATCTATGGAGGGTGATAACCTTTATACTAATACTTTATTTGTGGTCACTCTTTTGGCATACTTCCTACATATGAAAACACCATATATTAGAATCCTTCGAGAAAAAATTGAAAGGGGAGAAAAATTATCACTTAAAAGACTCTTAAGATGAGTTATTTCAAATTCATTTTAATGAAAGAATTCATTAATATCATACTTAAGAAAAATATTGACTTATTAGAGATCAAGACTCGATAATAAGTCCCATTTATTTCCAAAGGAACTAGTTGATTTAAATAAATAAATTCCAAAAACTTATTTTAATAATAAAATACTCATTCCTATGGTCTAAATGGGTGTCAAGGGTTGGGCTTATCACCTAATCCTTAAAAACTTCTAAAGAAAAATATTCTAAAGAAATACCCACTGACTGAACCGAATAATAGTCTTTTAGCAAAATGTATTATCATTAAGGGTCAAGGTTCGGGCTTGATGTTTACCTCCTATTCTTAAATATTTTAGATGGTAAGGGGTACAACCAATTACCGATATCAAACGATACTTTATAATCTTCAATTGATATCAAAGATTAGGGATCGAGCATAACACTTAACCTTTACAAGTTTTTATTTAGTAATTGGTAGGGTACAAGTCTAACATTTGATACCCAAAAAATATTAGTCTTCCACTTTGATGATTTTATTTAAGAATCAGGAGTCAGATGTAACACCTAAGTTTTACCTTCAAATTAAGACATGACTTAGACAAAGGACTCAAAATCCAATATCTCAGATACTTAGATGTTTCTCTCATAATTTCTTCTTTTTAAGAATTGGGAATTGGGGGTCGAGGGTTTCAACTAACTCTTGTTTTATAGGAAAATAAAGGTAAAGAATATTCCTAAACTTTGAAAACTGAAACTATAAGACTTCAATTTTTTCTAATGGTTTTAATGATCAAAATTTGGGGTTCGACTATGACACCTAATCCATTTAATTTTACTAAATAGTGAATACTCATCATGACTAAAACTTGATATTTGAAAATTATGGACTCATAAAATTTCTAAGGAATGAGTAGTTGTTAGGGAAAGGAAAACTACTATCTCTAAAATCATAGCAAGGGAAAGACCTAGGTCTGAATAATATGACATCAAAAACATCCTTGATAAACACTCTAAGGGAAAACTCAATTCAACAAGGAAAAAAGAACAAAAATAGAAAGAAAATAATGAAAATGAAAATAAATAATGAAAATAAAGAACAAAAAGAAATCCAAAATGCAAAATCAAATCAAACATAAAAAGTGCATGCCAACAGCCAAAATAACCCAAAATTGAAATGGGGAATTGTGAATGGTGATCCTAGCGCCAAAATGTGAATGGTGATCCTAGACTTGCACAAACACAAAGAACAAACACATTATTAGTCCAATATGAAAATCTAAATCAACATACCCCATAAGATTCATTTGAGATTAAATGAACAAAAAATAACATGAAGGATACAAATAAAAAAGCTATCTAATCTTGCTCAAAACAAAACAAACTCTGAATCCCATGGGGGAATTGGTGCCATTTTGATGTGGAAAATGGCCCTTTCCCAATTCCTTATAAGCTCGATAATCAATGGATGAAGAGTGACTCTCCTTGATGAAATTTTTCCATATGAAATGCTAAAAATGGATGATGAAAGCTTGATGAAAAATTGATGAATAATGGATGAACTTGTGCATCATGGTCTTACAGGGATTGTGTAGAAGATTGTGGAGGATTGATACAATAGACGAGGCCTCTATTTATAAGAAAGAATGATGTAGGATTGAAGAATAGGATGAATGTGGGATTAAAGATGGACCAATGGAATTGTGCCACTTGTCAAGATGCTAATGGAAGGAGGATGAGCACATTCTGATCAATGTGCATGCATTTGAAATTTGAATTTTAAGAAGTGACATGTTGGCAAGAGACACTACTAAATTTGACACCATTTTTTGATGAACGTTCATCGATCATTCAACAAATCTTTGTTAGAAAAGCGATGAAATGACAAAAATATTTTCGTCACTATTTTTTCGTCACAAGGCTGACAATGAATTAATCATTGAAATAAAAGCACAGATTAGTCAGTCATTGGCATCATAAAATGACTCAGACTTTCATCAGAATATCAATGAAAAATTTGTGTATCCACCGATGAATTACACCAGAAGTTCATTGCCATTTCGACAAAATGGGCAAGCAGTAGCGTAGAAACAACAACAGACATGTGTCGCCTTTTCAACAAAATGGGCAAGGAGTAGTGTTGAAACAACACCAAAAGTTCATCGAAAGTGCGACAAAATTGGTAAGTAGTAGCATCGAAACAACACCAAGAGTTTGTTGCAATTGCGATGAAATAGGCAAGGAGTAGCATTGAAAGAACACCAAAACTTTGTCGAAAGTGGGACAAAATGGGAAAGTAGTAGCATCGAAACAACACCAAAAGTGCGTCGAAATTGTGATGAAATGGGCAAGGAGTTATGATGAAACCTTCGTCGCAGCTATAGCAACTTTGTCAAACCTTTTTGATGATTCATCGGTGGTTTTCGTCGAAATTGCAATGAAGCAATGCAATTTAAAAATATATATATTCATGAAAATGTACCATCATGGAGACTAACA
>VDFB02193867.1:93861437-93894614 GCA_007258455.2 Sequoia sempervirens
CTTTTCATTTAGTAATCATCCATAACCATCAAACTAATTTCACTAAGTGGGGTGAGTTAAGAAAGGAAACCATAGGAAAGGAAATTTCTACATGGATCTATAAGGATGAAGAAGATACGAAGCCCATAAAAATACCAGTTGAGCAATATGGAAAAGGTTTCAAGATCATGAAACAAAAAGGTTATGATGGACACAATAGACATAGTCCACACAAGAATGGAATGAATGAACCCCTATTGCCTAAAAAATTACTAATGAATAAAGGTTTAGGGTATGCACCATTAAAAGTGAGTCCTCCTCATACTAGGTTACTTTTAGGTAAAGATGCTAATGTTTCTAATGATGTTGAGACATCCAAGGAAAATAATGAGACTAATTCCCCTAAACCCAAACATACCGATGGTCGAGCTTGGATTGTGACCTTTTGGGATCTTAACAATACCTTTTTATTTATATTATCCACCCAATCTTTAAGATATACTAATATCGATGATGATTTACCCCTTGTTTACCCTCAATTGATAGAATGGGACTAGTAAGGACCTTTGAGCTTAACAATATTCGAGAATGATGAAGCAATAACCAAGTTTAAGGGAATTCAAGAAGGAATACCTAGCGGGGATCACAAAGTCGAATTCATCATTGAACTTGATAACACAACTTACTTTGGGGAGTATACTCCACCCTCTAGTTGTAAAAGTGAAAAAAATAAAAAAATAGGTCTCTAGGTGAAAATTGAAAGGCACTTTTATACCATGAAAAAGTAAAAGGAAAGTACATATATTAGGGTGAAAAACTCTTTGATGCACCCAAGGATGGAGGGTTAGATGTACTCCCTACAAGTCAAGAGTGATACTATTGCACGCAGAGAAATCAAAGGAAATAAACATTGGTACTGATGATAATCCTAGAATTGTTCACTGTACCTCTCATTCATGTGGTTGGGATGTATGTTATGGTGTGGCATTCATGAGATTTCAATATGATTTTCATTGGGTAATAAAATCATTGGGTGGCTAAGTTTATGTGGATGTAGCCCATATTGGGTGAACCACATTAAATTTTTGTGTTGATCTCTTTTGTGTTATTCTTCATTGTTATTCCTAGATTATTTAATTTGCATATAATTGTTAATGTTCATTGCTCTATTTTTCTTGAATCCTAACAATTGGTATTAGAGTTGTGTGTATTTCATTTGATCGGAAAGAAACCTCTAGATTTGAGTGGGAGCAATGGAAGAAGGAAAATTCAAGGTTAAGAAGTTCAATGGCTAGAATTATCAATTATGAAAGATGAAGATGGAAGATTATCTGTATTAAAAGGATCCATGGCAGCCATTGCAAGGAAAAACAAAGAAAGAGGCTACTATTTCTAATGAAGAATGGGAGAATCTAGATAGAAAGGTAGTGGGAACCATTCGGTTGTGCTCAGAACAATCTATGGCATTCAATATAACAAAAGAAAATAAAAAGAGGATCTACTAGAACATTTGGCTAAATTATATGAAAACTCCTCAACCTCAAATAAGGTATTTCTCATGATGATTTTTTTTAATGCAAAAATGATTGAAGGTGGATATGTTACATATCATTTAAATAATTTTAATATGATTACTAGTGTGTTAACTTCTATAAAAGTGAATTTTGATGAAGAGGTGGGCTCTCTTGGTTTTATGTTCTTTGCTAAAAAGTTGGAATAGCTTGGTAATGGTTGTAAGTAACTCTATCTTTGGTTCAAATACATTGAAATTTGATGATGTTGTTGGTGTGATCCTTAGCAAGGAAATGCAATGGAAAATCATAGGTGAGACGTCAACATCGGGTAATGCTTTGACTATAGAGAATAGGGGAAGAAAAAAGGAGAGAGGAAAAATCCCAAAAAATCATGGGAATTCACAAGGGAAGTCAAAGAAAGGAAGATCTAAATCCAGAGGAAGAATGGATTCTTGGCACTATGTAAACCCATGACACTTGAAGAAGTATTGTTGGTCTTGAAAGGGAAAAAAAAGGAGATAGACAGCATGATGACAGTAAGGAAGCTAATATTGCAAGTAATAAATTGTTGGATGCTTTAATTTTGTGTTTAGATAATGTTAATGATTCTTCGGTAATAGATTCAGGGGCTTCATTTCATGCCACACCCTATAGGAAATATTAAGTAGATTATGTTTAAGGTGATTTTGGACAGGTATATTTGGGTGATGATGAACATTGTTAGATTTTTGGAAAAGGAAAGATAAAAATAAAGTTATAGAATGGAAATGAATGGTTTCTATAGGAGGTAAGGCATGTTCTAAATTTGAGAAGGAATTTAATTTCTACATGACAACTAGGTAGTGAGGGTTGCATAGTTACCTCTTTAGAAAAAGTCTAGAAAGTCACTAAAGGTGCATTAGTAGTAGCTAAAGGTGAAAAGGTAGGCACATTGTATTTTTGTATTGGTAATTCTTATTCTACCTTAGCTTCTACAGAAACAATTGTTACTAAGCTAGTTAGAGCACTTGCTGTAGGGATAGAAACAAAATTGTCACACCATAAAGTTGGGCACATGAGTGAGAAAGGTATGAAGATCCTTCACTCCAGAAAGTTGTTATCGGCTCTAACACATATTGATTTGGAGTTCTACAAAAATTGTGTTTATGGAAAAAAGAAGAGAGTCTCATCTCTCAAAGTTGGGAAAGAGAAGAGTGAGAAATTAGAGCTTGTTCATTAAGATTTATGGGGACTAGCTCAAATATATTCTCTTGGTGGCTCTTTTTACTATGTTGCTTTTATTGATGATGCAACTAGGAAAACATGGGTATATTTCCTAAAACTAAAATTAGAAGTATTTGAAACATTTAAAAAGTGGAAATCTTTGATTGAGAATAAGATAGGAAAAATGTTGAATTGTCTCAAATCTGATAATGGAGGTGAGTATTGCAGTAGATAATTTGAAAATTATTGTTCATACGTGGAATCCATAGGCAAAAAATGGTTCCTATAACCCCATAGGAAAATGGTGTGTCTGAGAGGATGAATAGGATCATTATGGAGAGTGCAAGGAGCATGAAATTGAATGTTGGACTACCCTTACAGTTTAGGGAAGATACTGTACATACCACTATTTCTTTAATGAACAAAGGACCTTCAAATCCTTTGGATGTTGGAATTTGAAAGGAGGCACAGATAGGTAAAAAGGTAAACTATTCATTTCTGAAAGCCTTTGATTGTGAAGAATTTGTCCATGTTGATATTGAAAATAGAGCCAAGCTTGAGGCTAAGTCTAAAAAATGTACCTTAATTGGATATGCAGTAGATGAATTTGGTTATCATTTATGGGACTATGAAAATCATAAAATCATTAGGAGAAAAGATGTTATATTCAATAAGAAGGTCATGTATAAGGATTAGCTACAAGAAAAGAAGCATGGATAGGCCAAAAAGGAATATGTGGTGTTGGATGAGATTCCAAAAAATAAAATTCCAATTGTACTTGATGCTCACCAACAACAAGTTATCCCATAGACTCCTACAAGTGTTAGATATTCTACAAGGATAACTAGATCTCTAGAAATATTTTCTCCATCACTATATTCTATATTATTAACTAATTCTTGTGAACTTGAAGGTTATGAAGAAGCAATGCAGACAGATACCAAAAAGTAGTGGGAGCTAGGAATGAAAGAGGAAATGGATTCCTTGCAGTGGAATTAGACTTGGGACTTAGTCAAATTTCCTGCAAGTAAAAGAGCATTTCCAAATAAATGGGTTTACAATTTGAAGGAAGAAGAGGGAGGCAAGAAAATATGTAAGGTTAGATCATGGTGAAAGGTTTTGCACAAAAAAATGCATATATTTTGATGAATTTTTTTCTTCAACTATAAAGATGTCTTTTATTAGAACTATTTTAAGTCTTGTGGTTGTGGAAGAATTACTTCTTGAACAAATAGATATGAAAACAACATTTCTCCATGGGAATTTGGAAAAGGAAATATACATGCAACAACCACAAGGATATGAGGTCAAGGGTAAGGGGAATTAGTGTACACGTTAAAGAAGAGTTTGTATGGCTTGAAGCAAGCACCTCAGCAATGGTATTCGAAATTTGATAGTTTTATGGTTGAACAAGGTTACAAAAGATGTCATTCTGATTATTGTGCTTATTTTAAAAAATAGGGTAATGAAAAATATCTTATCCTATTGCTTTATGTTGATGGAATTCTTGTTGTTAGGTCTAACATGCAACATATTAGTGAAATTAAGCAAAAAATAGAAAAAATCATTTGCTATGAAGGATTTGGGTGCAACAAAACAAATACTTGGTATGAGAATCACGTGGGATAGGACAAAGAAAAAATTATTTTTGTCTCAAAGTGAGTATGTAGAGAAGGTTTTGAAAAGGTTTAACGTGCAGAATGCAAAAGTAGTTAGTACACTTTTTCCTAGTCATTTTAAGTTGACTAAGAAGATGTTTCCAAAGACACAAGAGGAAGAAGATAAAATTTCTAAGATACCATATGCATCGGCAATTGGTAGCTTGATGTATGTAATGGTATGCAAAATGCCAGATATTGCACATGTAGTGAGATTTGTGAGTAGGTATATGAGCAATCTGGGAATGAAACATATGAATGTGGTAAAAATGGATTCTCTAATATTTGAGAGGTACTACTTTAAAGAAACTATGCTCTAGAGGAAATTGTTTTCCTCTAAAAGGATATGTTGACTCTAATATGACAGGTGATATTGATAGTAGGAGGAGTACTACATGATATGTTTTTACTATAGGAAGTATTGTAGTTAGTTGGATTTCAAGACTACAAAAGGTAGTTGCCCTTTCAACCACTAAAATTAAGTATGTTGTTGCTACAAAAGTTAGCAAGGAGATGATGTGGTTACAATGTTTTCTGGAGGAATTCAGACAACAAAAAGAAGATATCCCTTTGTACACTTAAATCCATAGTGCCATTCATCTTGCTAATAATTCAACTTTACATTAAAAACTAAGCACATACAACTTAGATACCACTTCATCCAATCAGTTTTGGAGGATGGATAGTTGAAGCTAGAGAAAATTCACACTAGTGAGAATCTTGCAGATAGGTTCTCAAAGGAAATTACATGGATAAACTTATTTCCACATCAATTTTCATTGGCCTTCATGACTAATAATGATGGATATAAGAAACCAAATTAGACCTGTAATCTAGTGGGAGTTACAAGTGTAGTAGTGTCATCCAAGATCAGTGTACAAGTGGGATTTTTTAGATATGTGGTGACTAATCATGCAAATATTGTACACTCATAATTTATCCTTGCCAAGGTTCAGCTAGTTAACACGTCAAGGATTTCTCGCTAACACATCAAGTGAAAAATGACTTTGTAAAACCCTAATTCTAGAAGCTTCCAAAAAGATTGTTATAAGTGGTTGGGATGTATGTTGTTGTATGCCATTCATGATATTGTAATATTATTTGCAATGGATAATAAAATCATTGGGTGGTTGATTTTTTGTGGATGTAGCCCATATTGGGTGAACCACATTAAATTTCTATGTTGATCTCTTTTGTGTTATTCTTCATTGTTATTTTTGGGTTATTTAGTCTATATATAATTGTTAGTGTTTATTGTTCCAATATACCTTAATCCTAACATGGAGGGTTATATGTACTCCCTATAAGTCAATAGAGATCACCATTGCTCATAGAGAAATCAAAGAAAATAAACATTGGAACTAATGGCAGTCCTAGAATTGTTCACTTTGCAGCATCTTTGACGATCACTGCAAATATAGAGTTCATTATCTTCCTTTCTACAAGAAAAATAATTTTTTCTTGGTCATATGTTGATATCCTTGGGTTGGATTTGGAGTTTTTTTTGCATCATTTTCCATAGTTCCCAAATTCATAACCGGTTAAAAAAAAGTTGAGCAAAATACATCCCTAGATTGTACCTTTAGTGAAGGATGAGTTGAAGAAGTTATTGGATGTTGATTTCATTTAAACTATAAACTATGAAAAGTGAATTTCAAATATTGTACCTGTAGGATGGGTAGAAATCAAATAGCCTAGATTCTAGTGACAACCACAACACTTCTAAGTGAAAATCCCAATCCAAACAAGAGAAAACAAATAAAATGAGGAAAACGAAAAATATTCAAGTAAATATACTCCCCATATTTGAAGTTGAATCACTTCTCTTATCTCTCCTCAAGGTTCTTTTGCAAATATTCCCTTAGATTGTGATAAACATGTTCAAATACCTACAAATCGTAAGCAAGAAAGTAAGAGATAAGTGGTTAACTTAGAAATGGAGGGGAAGGCTTCTTTTATAGACAACCATTCAAATGGATAGTCAAGATCAAGCTTCTAGAAAGATTCAAGGTTGATAGATGACAAGACATGCAACACAAAAGAGTGAAGGTTACAAAATGGATGGTCAAGATTAGAAAGAGTCTAAATTCAATCGATGGCTGAGATTTGAATATGAGATAGTGGAGGAAAAAAATGGAGAAATTAGAAATTAAAATTAATCAATTCATGAGAAGGAATCTCTAGGCAAGTGGAGCATAAATATTTTTTTTCAAATTATTTATTTTGAGAAAAAGGCAAGTGGGAGAAAATGGTCATTTAATTAAAATGAATTATGTAATCAGTTTCATTAAATGGGGAAAATGGACATGAGACATTAAATAATTAAATTAAGCCAATAATTTTAATGGAGGAATGAAATGTCATTAGAAAATTAAATAATTTTTTCAATTATTTGATTATAGAGAAATGGGAAAAAGATCAATAAATAGGAAAATAATAACAATTATTATCATTTGACTATAGGTGAATGATAAAAGATGAAAAAATAAATAAATAATGATTTATTTAATTATTGAATAAAGAAGGTGTTAGCGAAACAATTAATTTTATTTAATTGATCATAGAAGAACAAGGTTAAGAAGTGAATTAATTAAATAATTAAAAATTATTTAATTAATAGAGGAATGTGATCAATAGCCGGCATGGGTAGCGCAGTTGGCTTGAGGCTGTGGAATGGCTCCTCATGGTCTCGGGTTTGACTCAGTTTCAGAATTACTCGGTGGTTGTGGTTGTCGGCGTCACAGACACCCTCAGGGACTAGTCTCACTCCCCCACTCGCCTCTAAGTGACATTGGGCAGGAGGCCATGGGGACACCCTGAGTTAACAAAAAAAAAGGAAAAATAGAGGAATGTGATCAAGAATAATTAAATAATTAAAATTATTTAATTTCCAGAGATGAAGACCAAGAAAATGACACTCGCAAACTAAGACATTTTTCAAGTCTACATTTTTCCCCTCTTTGAAATAATGCATTTCATTGCATTGTGTCAAAGAAATTCAAACAAAAGATGCCTTGGTGAAAGCAGGGTAGAGGTATGCCCCCTCAGGAGAATTGTACAAATTTTCAAAAAGCTTGGAAAATTGTCCCAATAATATAATTTGATTGCTAGGAGTTCAAAGGTGAAGATGAAACTAATTCTTGAGGTCACCAAAGGGGTCAAATTCAAGTTTAAAGTGGTCCAAGAGTGCGCCTAGTACACAATCCAAGAGAAAACCCTAATTTTTAGGCTATAAATAGGACCTTGATTAAGAAAATAGGTCATTTGTGCATTCTAAATTTGGAAATACTAGGAGCTCTAGGTGATTTTTTATGAGGAGATGTCACTTGCTCTAGATGTTGCACATAAATGATATTGTATCTGCACTTTCCATCGGCCTAAGGGAGATCTCACCCTGATAAGTACTATAAACCCACTTCGTAATTTTATTGATTTTCATGCATTTAGCTAGGGAAATAATTTAGCAAGCAATTGTGTCATATTTTTTACAATGTAATTGCATGTGTGAGTAATTCAAGTGAGAAGTAGTTCACTGCAATGATCATATCGCGATGCAATTACTTAGGTCTAGGATAGGGGTGTTTGCATTGTGATGAATTTGGTGGTGTGTTGCAACTAACTTTTTGAGTCACACATGCAATTGGGAATGACACAATTGAAATTTGGTGACACAAGCATTGTACAGAATGATGCATTCGAAAAAATGAGCAACACAATTATAGTTGCGAGCTGATAGGAATTGATGTGATGCAATTATAGTTGCGAGCTGATAGGAATTGTTCTTTGTTACCTATATGATTGTTATCAGGGAAAATAGGGGCATGTTGACAACACTAGTAGAGCAATGGCACTAGGAGACTTGTAGTTTCCATCTACCAATTGAGGAGGTGACAATTACCCTAGAGGATCTATACAAGATCCTGTATTGGTTACCGATTCATAGTGATTGGGTTTGATATGACCCCGTTTGAGGTTTATAGGCCTTGTATGATTACTATGATTGTGAGGATGATTTAGAGCTTTGCATTTAGGGGTATGAGATCAGGTGGGATACCTTGGTAGAGAAATATGACAGATATGACTATGTACTATGCACATTGATTGCAGAAGTTATGATCCTAGACCACAGGGGCCACGGGTTTCCAGCAGGATAGGGAGAGATGCTAGTAGGTATGGTTGAGGATGAGACTATATATGCATGGGGACCATGTATGCTAGGTATGTTATACTTCCAATTGCATAACATTTCCTATAGAGGGGGATAGAACATGAGCTACAGGGTCACATTACTCACAATATGGGCCTAGAAGCATATAGAAATGTTTTGACTACTAGTAGTACAATAGTTGGGAGTTGGTGCTCCATATGTATACATGTATCTGGGTTCCTTATCATAGACACATGTAGGAAATTTTGGTTATTGGAGACATGGTATCAACACACTAGTTAGCTTCATCTCGAGGCCCTATAGGGATTGTGATTTATGGGTTGGCGAGGATGATCATTTTTCATGGTGTCATCAATTGAAGTACCTGATTGGTCAGACTTTGTAGTCACAACATATTATTGAGATTTATTTTCTAGAGCAGGTTAGATGGTAGTTCGAAGAGAGGCAGGGTGTTCTAGTTGGTACAATGGAGTTTCCATGATCTTCATGAGACGTGCATGTCCATGGGGACCATAGATAGTAGTGACCACATCCAAGAAAGAGATTGAAGCTCTACAACCAATGTAGTGGGGTTATAGAGGAGGTGGTGTTGATGAAAGGATGACTCCTAAGTATGATGCATAGTGGTAGATACACAGGCCATCACCATAGACAAACCTAGAGCAGTCAACACTTTTAGAGCACAAAGGCAGGGGCTCAAGAGGCCAGAGAGGAGATAGAGGATGGAGGGGTGGAGGGAGAGGAGATGGAGGATTGGGAGATAGAGGAGGAGGAGATTATGGGGGAGATAGGTAGGATGTCGAGGAGACTGACATAGGAGGAGGGATGGAGGGTGGAAAGAGGTGAGACATTTATCACCAATCTAGGAGGTGGAGGATTAGCCAAAGTTGAGGGTAGTAGTGGAGATGGTGGTGGAGAAGGGAGAGCAGCATACAAAGATTTCTTCTCTAGAGGTGGCATGCCTAGAGGTTGATGCAATGGAGGTTGAGGAACATGCAGAGGAGAGACAATAGGATCATGGAAAAGAGGAAAAGATGGGAGAGGCAAAGAGAGTCCTTTGAGAGAGGATTATCATGGGGATGGGTGATGAGGAGGGACTAGAGGAAGGTAGGATCATAGCAGATGAGGGAAATACAAAGGAGAGGATAGCTATCATGTAGGCTCAGGTACAAGCTCTAGAGGTCGAGCTGAGGATAGTGATAGTAGAGAGAGATGGCCTAAGGGTGAGAGGGACACCTTACAGACATAGAGGGACCTAGTTGTCATCAATCGTCAATAGATAGATTAGTGGATGGTAGAATTTACAACTACATGGAGTGGATTTGCAGTTGATTTTTCTTAGGACTATGTCAGGGCTAGCAGGGTGATGCAATACTATAGAGACCTTTATGAGAGTGTGGTATTGCTAGAGAGGAGGGAGCCCAAATTTTCATAAATTGAGAGTGGTTCATAGGGAAAGACACACAGTAGGACCCCAACAGGCACTCACATAGTAGGTTAGAGATTAGGGAGACATCAACCCCGAGATGAACCACTCCCTATGACAAGCCACCAATAGTAGAGCACAGGTCTCCACATGCACCTCAACGAGAGGATAGGGAGGAACCATAATCAAGAGAGTAGGGTAGCTCAGGCTAGAGCATCTTTTTGATATTTTGTATGCTGACACTGTATTTTTATTATCAAGCTTATGAGCTCCATTTTTTTGATATACATGACACATCTTGACATTGTACCTATTATAGATATTTAAATGAGTGATATATGATATTATTTTTGGTGGAATTCTATGATATGTAGTCTTTTGTGATGAAACCTTATGTTTATGATGATGTTATGCTATGGATGTTTATGCTTTTATGATGTCTATGTATGCATTCTATATGATCTATGATGGTTCAATATGATGGATTACTATGCATTTATGATTATGCTATGAATGTTAATGTTTTTATGATATGTATGGATTAACAATGTAGTCTGGATGCAATGTGATATGTAAAATGTAATTAATGTTGATGCAATGGGATGCCTACAAATTAATGATGAATTTTTTTTAATGTAAATGCAAAATGTAATGTATAGTATAATATTCCAAAATTTTATTAATGTGATACAATGTAAAATGGACTATAATATAATGTATATGAAATATAATGCAATGTTCATGAAATGTAATGCATTGTGATGTATGATTGCAATTAATGTCAATGTAGTGAGACACCTACAGATTATGTATGCAATGATGAGAAATGTTAAAGCAAAATGTGATGTATGATATGATAAGCCATAATGTTATTAATCTAATGCAATGTGATACAATGTAAATGAAATGTGATGGATGTAAATGAACTATGATCATAATGTAAAATGCAATGACATGAGGTGTTACGCAATGAAAATACTCTATGGATGGTTTCTATGTTTTATTTTTCTCATGCGAATGTATGTGGCCTAATATGATAATGATATCCATGATGATAATGCTTGGTATGATGTTGCCTAACATGATCATCATTGCAAGATATTTTTTTGTGTCATAGGACTCTGTCAAGATGTAGACAAAAGAAATGTTATCGTGGAAGAGATGGATGTTTAGCATCAAAAATGATAAGGAAGATGGGATGTTAGATGGGAAATGATAAAGGATAGACATTCATTCTTTTATATTTTTCATCATCGGGTAGAAATATTGTCATAAATGGACCATAAACACCATGGTATGACATAGACCAAGGTGTGCAAGGTGACCATTTGTGAGAGAAAAGAAATCAAAAGACAAGGAATTCCCTGACTCATACTAAGGACCCAATTATCCTAGTCTTTTTTCCAAGAAAAACCATAAACAACAAGTAAAGAAAAGAGGCCATGATCCATC
Organism: Sequoia sempervirens; assembly: GCA_007258455.2. Taxonomy (NCBI): domain Eukaryota; kingdom Viridiplantae; phylum Streptophyta; class Pinopsida; order Cupressales; family Cupressaceae; genus Sequoia; species Sequoia sempervirens. The sequence continues at coordinate 93,872,838 of VDFB02193867.1, forward strand.
AGCACTCCTTTAAACAGGTAACTAGTAACATGACCAAAACTAATCAAAAAGATAAGACAAACTCAAACCAACAATGTTTTTTTCTAGAGTATTTTCCAACAATATTGATAAAATTGATTGATTAGGTTGATTAGGTTGACCAAGATGATTGAGAAGACCAAGTGATTGATTTATTTTTCTTAAATTGATTGACAAGGTGATAGAGGTGGATTAATTGATATGATTTATTGTGCCTAGTTTCAGGAAGGACACATCCTATATAATGCTAGATTAATTCACTAAGATGACAAGATTGATTGATCAAGTGGCGAATTTTGAATTTATTTTATAAATTTTGACTGATATGATTCAACAATGTGATGATGCCTACTTTCAAGAAAGACACGTCTTGTTTAAGGCAAGGAACACATCTGATAAAGTTGATCAAGTGACCATTGTTGATAAAGCACCTAGTTGCAAGAAGGACACATCCTAATTAAGGTGAATGACAAGATTGACAAAAGACCATGTATAATCCCAGGAAGGACACATCCTAATAAAAGACAAGTAATAAGACTGAATGAGACAAATGACATAATGCCCCATTATAATACAAGATCAATGACCTAATAATGACCCATGATAAGGGAATGGATTTAATAGATTGAAGATTAAATATTTGTTGGTTATGTTTGTCTATTGATTCATGTCTTGGTTTGAATGATGATTTATTGTGGAAAAAAACAAACTCAAAAATCCCTAAGGGACTGACCTAGATCCTCAGGGGCTCATTGATTGATGGCCTTGCTTACATTATACATGTAGAGACCTTGTAATTTTACATGACTTGACCTTGTTTTATGTGACAAAGAAATGAGTCATGATTTTATTTGAGAAAACCTAAAAGGACTAACTTAATGCCTTGGGGGCCCCTTGAGGATGAGCCTTGTCTACATAGAAAATGCATAGAGAAAATGTAGTTTTACCCTACTAACACAAACTGACTCAGAATCTAACTCTGACTCTAACTCTATTTTTGGAGTTTTTGATATTTTTTGATGTTTTGTATTTTGATGTTTTATGAATTTTTAAGATTTTTTATGTTTTATGACTTTTTTGGATTTTGATTTTTTATTATTTTTTGGGATTTTGATGTTTTAAAAGGCTAATACCATGTGTAGGATCCTAGGAAGACATAAGTCAAGGAATTTTCCCTAGTTAGGTATAGGAACAACTTATTATACATTAGGGGAAGTGGCATATGAGAACAAAAGACGGTTAGAAAAGTGAAGGAAGCTAAATGTTGGTGGTTCTCAGGCCATGAGAAGGATGACGAAGCTTTATTATGGATGAAGTATATGTGAAAATGGATGAGCAAAGGATGGAAGACTAGATAGAGTGATAGTAGACAAAGGAGCATAGATTGACTACACATGGTTCCTGCTTGCTAGGTTTTCTCCATGGTACTTATCCAAAGTGCCACTGAAGTGGTTTTCACTTTTGGATGAATTATTTCTCTTTACTAATTTTTTGATTTTTTCGACTTTTTTTTTTTGTTGTCACCAAGACACCTATTTGCCAGGTTTTCATTAGGGTGACTTTTTTTTGACTTTTTTGAATTTTTTTTTTTTTTGATTTTTTTTTCTTTTTGAAGGTCTGATATTTTGAGAATAAAGTGTAGTACTTGTGAAGGTCAATGTTTTTGATAGGTTTAGACAATGGTTCACCTTTGGGAGTATAATGTTGGTAAGCACCAGATCCATGTCGTTGTGATGATATAAAGACCTAACCAATTGGGTTCAAAATTTCAGGGATTTTCTTGTCTGATTCTTTAGATTTTCTTTCTAGGTTTAAGTCACTAATGTAAAAGCTTTAAGGTCGGACCTTCTTATTGTAGTTGAGTTAAAGGAAGTTCTGATATGCTTGCAAATTTTTCAAAGCATTCTATCTCTTTTTATCCAATAACTCTAGCTCATGTAGATAGGATACACAATATTCTTCTTGATCAATCAACCCTTGTGTAGATACTCTTAGAGAGAGAAACTCAACCTCAATAGGAAGTATTGCTTCATATCCAAAGAAAAGGGAATATGGAGTGACTCTTATAGGGGTTCAATCACTGGTATAATAGGCCCATAGAGTATGATTAACTTGGAGGTGCTAGTCATGACCAACATCATTGATAGTCTTCTTTAATATTTTTATGATAGTCTTATTAGATGGCTCAGCTTGGCCATTACCTTGGGGGTAATATGGGGTAGCAAAGTGGTGTTGGATGTGTAATTTTTCACAAATTTCATAGACATATTGATTCTTAAAAGGGAAACCATTATTTTTATTGATGGACTATGGGATATCATCATGGCATATAATGTAATTTAGGATGAAATTGGCTATCTAATTTCTAGTAATGTATGTCAAAGGGATAGCTTCGATCCAATTGGTAAAGTATTTAATAGCAACAAGGATAAACTTATGTAAATTTGTAGAGGAGGGATGGATCTTTCCTACGAGGTTGAGTCCTCATTAAGATAATGGCCATGGTGATGTGAGTGGTTGTAGTTCATGAGCTGGCACATGTATAAGATCTCCATCAATCTGACATTGGTGACATTTCTTCACAAAGTGATAGGAATCATGTTCTATTCTAGGCCAATAATATTTCATCCTCATGAGCTTTTTAGCTAGGGTAGGACCAGGAGAGTGAGCTGCACATATACCATGATGAACCTCTTATAAGGCCACTTGTGCTTCATTTGATTCAAGACATTGGAGGAGGTTTCTATCTAGACTACGATGATAAAGGGTATCTTTGATGATGTCATATCTAGAGGCTTGTCAGATAAATGATTTGCATTGGTTGGGAGACAAGTCAGGAGGGATAATTTGATCATGCAAATAACTATAAATGTCTTTGTACCAAGGAGATTCAAGACCAACAAGTTCACACACAAGTTCAGCTTTGGGGACATCTAACACAAGGACCAATAGTTGTTCTACCAAGAACTCATATTGTGATGCACTGTTGGGAATGTCCAAGAGATATCCAATTGTTCCCATTGCATCAACTACTTTTTCTTAGATTCTTGATATCTTCTCAAAGGAAATAGCATCAAAGTATAGTCTAAAACTATCCACCATGCACTTGTAGGGCATTAGTTTCTCATGTTTGGCATCATAATCATCATTGACTTGCTTGATCACTAATTGGGAATCACCATAGACTTGAAGATCCTTTATTTTCCATTTTATTGCCATGTAAAGACTTGTCAACAATGCTTCATACTCAACCATGTTATTAGTGCACGGAAATTTAATTTGGAAAGATTTAGGAATGGAATCCCCTTGAGGTGTGATGAACAAAATACTAGCTCTTGAACCATGACTTGTGTAAGATCCATCAAAGTACAGTTTCCATGTTGTTGGTGTGTCTATGACAAAAATTGATTCATTTGGAAAGTCAGATATGAAAGGATGGTATGCTTTAACTAGTTCATCTGCAAGTTGATCAGATATTAATTGTCCTTTTATTGCTTTTTGATCAACATACTCAATGTCATACTCACTTAAGATCATAACCCACTTAGCTAGTCTTCCTGTCAGATCTACTTTGATGAGAAGATATTTTAGAGGGTAAATCTTGGCTATTAGTTTTTTCTTATGGCTCAACATGTAATGTCTCAATTTCTGAGCTACAAATGCAACTGCTAGAAATGCTCATTCAATAACGCTATAGTTCAATTCATATTTGACCAAAGTGTGGCTAATGTAATAGATTATTTTTTCTTTACCATCATTGTCATTCTATGCTAGTAATGCTCCCAGTGTTGATGTAGCTATTGTCACATACAATATCAAATGTCTTCCATCAATTAGAGGCATAAGAATTGGAGTGAATAGGTAATTATTGATCTTATAAAATGCTTCTTGATATTTTTCTTTCCAAATGAATGAAATTCCTTTTCATAGTAGACATTGCAATGGTTGAATCTTGTCTGCTAGCTAAGCAGTGAACCTACAGATTGATTGCAATCTTCCTTGTAAATTCCTTAACTGAATAATTTTGGTTGGTGGTGGCATGTCCAAGATAGGTTTTACTTTGGTGGGATCAAAGTTTATTCCTCTACGAGAGACAATATATCCTAAGAGCTTGCTTGATTGGACCCTAAAAACACATTTTTTGGATTTAGCTTGTGTTTATACTTTTTGAGTTAGATGAAAATCTTTTCTATAACTACTAGATGACCACTTTGTTATAGATATTTTGAGAGAAGATCATCAACATAATCCTCCATAAGCATGTGCATATAATCATGAAAAATGATAGTCACGACTCTTTGATATGTAGCTCCAACATTTTTAAGTCCAAATGGCATAACATTCCAACTGAAAGTTCCCCAAGTGTATGTGAAGGCTATCTTTGGTTGATCTTCATAAGAAATTCTTATCTAATTATAGTCTGAGAATCCATCCATAAGTGATATCATTTCATATCCAATAGTAAGATCTACTATGATGTCAATATTTGATAAAGGAAAATTATATTTAGGACAAGATTTGTTGAGATCTCTAAAATCTGTGCATACTCTAATTTTCCATATGGTTTCATGACAGGATGAAGAATTGATATCCAATCAGCATAATCAATAGAGCATATGAAACCAACATCCAAGGGTTTCTTCAATTTCACTTTGAGTAGAAGTGTAATATATGGGTGCATTTTCCTTGGCTTCTGTTTATATGGTTTGGAATTTGGTAATAGTGGAAAGTGATGCAAAACAAGCTTAGGATCAAATCCAGGAATATCAACATATGACCATGCAAAATTAACTTTTCTTTCTAAAAATAATGTTGTAAACTCAGGCTTTTCCTTAGTGGTCAAAGATGCTGCAAGTAATATGATTCTAGAGTTGTCTTGTGTCCCAATATTCACTTCTTTTGTTTCTTCTATAAGAAATGGTGATTTCTCTCAATCTATAGGGATACTTTCTAGTCCTCCATCCTCAAGCATCTCAAAGAGGATTTCACCTTTGGATACATCCTTTATTTTTATTTTTTCCATTTTAAATTTTACCACTAGAGGGAAGGAAAGCCTCACCAAAGTATGTTGCATAATTGAGTTCTATGAAAAATTCATCTTTATGGTCTCCACTTGGTATTCCTTAATGAAGTCCCATGATCTCAGCAATTACTTCATCATTCTTGAATGTATCTAAACTCAGTGGTTCTTTTTTATCCCAATCTATGATTTTAGGATAGATGAGGGATAATCCATCATCGGTATTATCAAGGGCCATGGTGTAGGTAGATAAGTTAAAGATGGAAGTATTCATCAAGTTCATATAAGTTTTTAATCCAAGCTCCCATTTGGAAGGATATCTTTTGGTGGGAATGTGACGAGTTTTGTGGGGAATCAATTATAAGTGTTTGATTGAATCTTTCTTCAAGGGTAGGCTTGCTAGGATCTCTAAATATTTCATCAAGATCAAGGTCAGTAGTAGAAGATAAAGAATCCCATTCATACTCATTAGAGTTGGCATCAAATTTTCAAGAATCTTCAGATGTCTCAGTCTCATCTGAAGCATCAATGACCTCAGTCAGGGTTAACTTAGTACTTGGAGGACTTGGTTTTAGTCGAACATGCCCTCACCCAACATATTTTTGTAATTTAGGAAGTAGTAATGGTTTCAATATCCCATTTTTGTTTAAACCAAGTATGTTGTGTCCATAATATCCTTATTGTTTCACTAAAAAGAAACCTTTTGGATATTGTTCAATTGATAACTACTTGCTATATAGGTGTGATCATCCAAAGATTATTTAGCTAATTCCCCCCATTTAGTGAAGATGATAGGAGGATTGTGCATGTTAACCTTATGATGTGTAGGATGTGGTTTTCCATAAGAATTTGGTGATTTGGGTAGCTTTCCAATGTAGAATAAGCTCTTCATACTGCATTCACCACATCCTTTGTCTTGAATCTAGATTTTTGGTGTGGATGGTGGGGTGAATGGTGTGGATTATTTGACAAGAGCATATGGGTCCATGTAGTGTGATGAAGTGGAAGATGAGGACTCTTGATTTATAGGCACTTGACACTCAATAGTTTCTTTTACATTTTTGCAATACTAAAAGGGATCAGGGTCACCACGAATAGTAATTTGAGTGCCATTGTGTGAGAACTCGAGGAATTGGTGGTATGTGGATGGGATAGCCTTCATGGAATGAATCCATGGGTGGAAAAGGAGAAGGTTGTAGTGTAAATCCCTATCCAAGACATGAAAAAATGTGTTTTGTATTGCTGGACCAACTCTTACAGGAAGCAAAATTACTCCTTTGGATGAATACTCAACATCATCATAAGCTTTGATCACAATTTTCTTGGTTTGGTCTATGAAATTCTCAAATTATCCCAATGCTTTCACTAATTTTAGTGAGAAAATATTTATACCTACTCCACCATATACTAGGACTCATCCGATCTTATGTTTATTAACAAAAACTTCAAGGTACAAGGCATTGTTATGATCAGACTTCTATGTGGAAAAGTCATGTTCAAAGAAGGTGACATGGTGTGGTATAGCTAGATATCCAACCATGGCTTGAAATTCATTAACATCTAGATTAGTGGGTATAGATGCTTCTTTTAAGGCTTTATCAAGGATAGCTCTGTATTGTGGTGATATGCGAAGGGGTTCTAGAATGGAAATTTGTGTGGGAGTCTCCCCTAGTTGGTCATGGAGATTATACTAGCTTTTTGGTTGTAGATTGGAAGGAGGTCCTGGAAGAGTTATTTTGGCTATGCGAGTGGTGAAAGCACATTCCAAACATTGCTTGTTTATGGTAATAGTGGCAATGCGATCATCAAAGGGTCTTATGTTAAGGATAATAGTGTTGTAATCATGTTTGACAATGACATAACTAGAATTATTATTGCTCCATGAACTAGAGGCTTTTCCTTTGTCATTTTCTTGCAAGGGAGTTTTAAATATGGTATGATCAACATTTTTCTTTCCTTATGAATCACCTATCAGAATGGTTCCATTTCAACTAGGTCTTGAATGATATTTCTAAGTTTCCAACATCTAGATGTTTTGTGTCCTTTTCTATAGTGATATTCACAGTATTCATCTTCCTTCCACCAGTTGGGTTTGATTAATGAGGCTTCATAGTTCTTGATGGATGGTAACTTTGGATGACATTGAATTACAAAAGATGTTTTAGGACTAATTCAATGGGATTAGCTAATTGGGTATATGTTCTTTTGGCACTTGGAGGACATATGCATTGTTGATTGTTTTGGACTATGTTGAATGTTTGATTTTGACCTTGTGTTTGGGTATTTTATGTGCTTGGTGTGTTTGACAAGGAGGGACCTTTGAGATGAATGGCTAGACCTTTGGTTATTGCTTTAGCATTGACAACTCCATCATTTGTGACATTCTTGTTCCAGGACCAATATTTTTTTATCATTATTGGGCTTTGGAGTCCCTTTATGTACTTTGACTAGTCCTTTTGTAATAATACCTTTTTCAATAAGGACTCCTTTCTCAAGGATTTCATTAAAAGTTGTGCAACATTGGATTTGAAGACTACTTATCATTTTTGTTGGCAAGAGATACTACACATGTCATTTGGTGTTTTCATTGATGTCAACCCTAGTCAATGATTTGATTCACATGTTAGCATTTGATCATATCAGAAGTCAAAATGTTTTTTTGTGATTAACTATCAAACTAGAACAAAGCATCCGACAAAATTGTGTTCATCGATTCATATGCAATTTTTTGTTATCATTTTGAATTGTGGATCTTAAGGAAGGTTGTTTGGTGTATGATCTACAATATCTTTGAATCTCAGAGCCTTGTATCAATGAGTGTGCAAGTTAGAAGATCTAGTTTGATGATTTTTTGTTTAATAGTGCAAAAATGACGACTTGATGATTGTAGCGTGTTGTGGATATTCAAGGAGTAATTGTTTAAGTTTTTTCATGTTCGAAGATATTGTTTTGGGTCCTCACTATATTGTGGCCAAATTTGGTTGGTGTGCATTGAAAATTATTTGTGGATTGAGCCAACAATTTGTAAATATTTTCTATTTTGTTTAAGTTGACATGTGGTTGATTAAATATTTAGTTTTAGATATATATAACAATCATTTATATTATTTGGAGGTAGGTACAAAGTGTGTTGATGTGTGTTGTGAAAGTTAGAAGGATTGTAGAGTGATAATGCATAGTTTCACTTGTGCAGAAAAGGATTTGTAATCCAAATTAAAGTAGACAGAGCAGAAGAGAAAACTTAGATAGAAGGTCAAGAATGTGATTGATGTTCTTAATCTAAACTATAATAAAGTACTAGCAGATGCTATTTTCTTAGTTCAAATCTTTTGGATGTAATCCAATTCTTTTTTTAAGACAATGAGTCTTCTTTTGTACCCGAGAAGTGAGCTCTAGGCAATGTGCTTGAATGCATGTGCATTCCCCTTTTGTAAACACTTATATTTGAGTATACTCATATTGTGGATTGATCTCCACCATGGTTTTTCCCCTAACAGGGTTTCCACATAAAAATGCTTGTGGTATGGTGTTGTGGTTGATTTCTTTGTGTTCTTGCATCTTACTTTTGGTTCAATGTTATAAGTGCTTTAAAGATTAGATTAATAAAGTTCAATTTTGTAGAACACTAATTCACCCCCCCTCAGTGTTCCATGATTGCAATAATTGGTATCATAGCCTAGTTCATTGAAAGAAGCTTAAAAGCTTGGGGAAGATATGGAAATTTATTTAATGGATTCAAGGAGTCTTCAAAAACTTTTAGTGGCACTAGATGATCTTGATCAGTCCAAATATGAAGTATGGGAATTGTAGGAAAGCCTCATGAATGTTGAGAAATTCATTCAATCATTGAAAGATAAAATCAATGAGTCAAGGGAAAAGAGAAATGAAATCTGTGATCAGCTTAAGCAGAAAGAAAGTAAGAGCATGGAAGTTGAACACCTGAATCAAGCCCTAAAGGAAAAGAAAGAAGAATGCAAAATTTTTTCCAAAGATAATGTTGTCCTAAAAAATGAGATGGAATCTATTGTGATGAGGATGACCAAGGAGATTGAAGACAAAAAGAAGAATGAAGAGAATCTTGCTCAATCCTTGAAAGTGAAATATGAAGAATGCAGTCGAATTAATGATGGATTCAATCAATTGAAGCTTGAATTGGAACAATCTAGAAATGATGAAGAAGAGCTTGAAAGATAGATTATTACTCTCTGAGATGAACTTGCTACTACAAATGAGTTTAAGGAGAAGTTCAAGATTAGCTCAGCCAAGCTTGATGAATTGATTAAAAGTTAGAGGACTAAAAGTGACAAGAGAGGTCTTGGATATGAGAAAGGAGAAAGCTCCAGATAAAGACAAATGAGATTTAAGTAAGGAAATCAAATGAATAAAGCTGGAAGGCATCTGGTACGACAACCTAATGCTCAAAGGTTCAATGATTACTATTTTTTTGTATAAAATTTGGTCATATGGCTGCTCAATGTAGAAGTAGAATGAATCCAAGTGGTCCATCATTCTCCAATGAGTATTTCAATTGCAATAAGTATGATCATAAGTCAATTGAATGAAAAAATATGTCAAACAACTTTTTCAATAGAGATGTCAGATGTTATAAATGCAATAGATTTGGTCATATTGCTAACTAGCATAGATCAAAACAAAATCAATGGAATAATTGGTTTGGACAAAGAAATATGGTGTGCTACAATTGCAACAAATTTGGTCACATTGCTAGATTTTGTAGAAGTAGAAAGGGTCTGGTAAATCAAAGGAAAAACATGAAAAATAATGAAAAGGGAAAATGAAAAGTTACTACAGATGAGATTAGGAAGAAAATGAAGAAGAAATGGGTGAAGAAGAGTCCTTCGGTTGTAGGAAATGAGCCAGCACTAGAATCTAGTACTGAAAATTCCTTTGGGAATTAGTTTATGGCCTCTAGCCTAGGGGGAGTTCTCAAGAAAATCATTTAACCCCCTTCTTGATAGTTGGTACTAAAATGTGGCAGATAACATTGATTGCATTAGTGATGTCCATATGTTTTGGGGATCTCTTGTGGAGGAGATTTGTGCAAAACTAAAGGTCCAAAAAAGAATTTCTTTCACAATCTGTGAAAATAGGGTATCTGAAAGACCTAGGGAAAAATAATTTATTGCAATGAAAAATTTAGGTTCACGAATGATAAAAAGTCATTTCTATTCTTCATTTTCCACATTTCATTTTGAGAAGAAGAAGGTTGGAGAGCTCTACAAGCAAAATTTGGCAAAGATTCAAATCTGAAGGTGATTTAGCAATCAAACCCTAATTTGACAAAAGGTATTTATCTGTAAACTTGTGAACTTGAAAATTTTGAAAATGGTTGCTCCACTGGTTGTCAATATTAAGGATATGCCCTGCTAGCTTTGAAAAACGCAGGTGAAAAACCTCAAGAGGCTGCCAATCTCTTGGTATGTTTTAGGGTAATAAACAAGGTCAAATGAATTAAGCCTTCTACTCTTTAGGTGATGCTAAGCCTAGCCGGGTGTACCTATTTGAATGAAGCAGACTTGACTTATGATTATCCTTCTTGTAGTAATTTTTCCACAATGGCAGATGGAGGTGAACAAATGAAATCAAGCTTGGTACAAAATGTATAGCAATACTTAAAGCTAAATCCTAATATGTTCAGTTAATAGATGTAAAGAAAATGAATAAATATAAATGATGAAATTGCAGAGACTAGTGCCTTATTGGGTATGCGGAGCCAAATGAAATAGAAGTGGGCAACTTATTATGCCAGGGACTAAAATTGTTAGCATATGTTTTGTTTATAACTTGTATAAACATGCAAGACTGAGACTACTAAGCTCTACTTTAATAATCCAGATGAATCTCCCTAATTACTGTGATAAACCAAAATGATTTAATCTCTCCTTGAAAGAACCATTCAATTAATCACACAGATACAACAAATGTGCACTAATAAACTGAAAATAAAATTGTTATATCAATTTAAACAACCAGAAAAAATCAACTTGGAGACAACTTAGCAATACTTTCCAATAAACTCAACAAACAATTGACACCATAAATAAATTGCCACAACAACTGATTTTCATTGAAATCGCCATTTGAAAACATGCATCATAGTCTCTAATATGAGAACTTTATTCTATTGTATCCATTCATAATCTACCTACTGTATCTCCTCTAAAATCTGATTCTCATTTACAATCGGGAATGCACATTTATACACCAACATCAGGAAACACATTGCTTTGAGATCCATGTCAGCCTACCATTGTACTCGGGTAAATCTCATGTCGGCCAGCCATTACAATCAGGCATTCACATGTAGGCCACATTATTTGAGTTTTAATTAACACTTGCCAACAATTCGCCAAGACATCCCTGATGTTCATACCGATCACAATGTTTCATCAATAGTCATCATTTAGTTCCTTGTGTTTCATCATGAATTTCTATTGTCGGGGAGATATCATATCGATTACCTTATGTCATGCCAAGAGTCTTCATCCATCTTGTGTGTCACTGAGACAAAAGCATATTCTCATCGAAATGTATCATTTTTGTTTCATTCGTTTTCACTGAGATAATTCATAGTTGGGGAGAGGTCCCAAAGAATCCATTGAGTCATACCGAAAAATCCTGTAACACCTTCATTTTTCTGAGACAAGACCAACCTCTTACCGAAAACCATTCATTAGACTTTGTTGGCAAGACTTGACGAGTTCGCTAAGACTCTACATTGAAGCTCATGAGTCTTACCAAAATGTATTTCATTATCAATGGTCGGCAAGACACAACAACGTCACCATGACCTCACCCTGAATACAATTTGTTTTCCTGAAGTGCATGCTTAGACCCCGATAGTCGATGAGACAAAAAGGATTCGCTATGACATTACTTCGAAGACCCTTGGTTTTGTTGAAACAAGTCCACACGCACATGGTCGAAAAGACATATACATTTTCGCCATGACCTCACTTCGATGAAAAATTTTCTCACCAAAAATTTCTTGCTTGTGCCGGTCGATGAGACATAATGAGTTCAGTAAGAGTTCACACCGAGGACAAATCTCATGCTGATATGTTATTCAATGTGCTAGTTGCTAAGATATAATACAATTGGTAAGACCTCATTAAAATGGTGGCCCTCCTGCCGATATGAATCATCCTCTATTGCCAAAACCATGAAGAAGTCCTACCAAATAGTGCATGTAAGTGAAATCCAATCACTGTGACACCAAAAACATCTTACTGATAGGCAACACAGATGTATATCAGCAAAAAATGCAAAATGGATCGGGGAGACCCTAGTATTCTCATGTCGATATAGACCATGATGTGAATTATTCAAGACTCAATGGAATTTATGGGGCTATATGGGAAAAATATGGGTAAAAATATCATGAAGAGAGGAAAATGTGCTCAAGGTAGGACTCATTTGGAAAATGCATGGGTATGGACAACATGAAAAATCACAAGAATTTTATAGTTCCAACATGCCCCATCCAAAATTCAAATGGCACCCATTCAAATCCATCAAGACAAAATAATTAGGTGCATTTTATTTTGTTTCATATGGTGTTTTGCATATCTAAGATATTAGGGCATAAATTCATGCAAATCTTGAAGAATTAGGAAGCTCCTAGTTTTTGAATTTGTACACCAATCACATTGTGGGAGAATATTTTTGTGTAAAACCTGAATTTAAAAGTTTAGAGGAGAAGAAGTTTACATAGGTTGTGAAGTTTCCCACGTTTGAAGAAAATGAATGGGTTTGGTATATATTGAGTTGACTGCATGTTGATTTTATGTGGTCAAGTCAGACTTTCAAGATTACAAAGGAAGCTATAAGGATTGTTACTAGTTTGAATTCATCCAATGGGTTGCCAACATTGAAATCCGTGAAGAACCAAACCGTTACTAATGCAACCGGTTCATTTTTTAACAAGCGAGCCATGAAAATCAATGAAATCATTGAAGTGGATGTTAGATTTTCCCCTATGGTTATTGGTTACAAAATCTATCACTCCAACCAGGATAATTTTGTATCTGGTACAACAATCTATGCAACATATTATATGGTCAAAGAAAATGTAGAATATGACCTATGTGAGTTACTCTGGAGCCAACTAATTGAGAATCTTGGAAAAATTAAGAAGGATAAGAAGAATTCTTTCAAATATGGTAATCTTTTGTTGTGTTTATTCTTCTACTTCATGAGTGAAGTTTAGGGGTTTAAAAGTGCAATGGAAAGGTGATAAACTAGTAGCTATTCAAATTAGAGACATCTTGTATGGAATTGGTGATAGTAAAGCTAGAAAAACTGCTATTTGGGGTTATTTCAAGAGTTTTCAAAATGAAATGTAAGCTAGGGAAAGGATTCCTACATCTATTTTGGAGAAGTACAAGGACACAATTTTCTTCATGGTTGATATTGATTAGTGCTTAATGGAAGCTGTAGAACCTAGAATAGTGTGGATAATTCCTATGGGTTATGAGGTTGAAGAACACATTTTGGAGCTATATGCTCAAAACCTATTGAGTAAACCTTGGGATCCGACAAAAGAAAGGTTTGGTACCTTTGAGGAAAACAATATGCAAGTGCATGAACAATTGAAGAAGCCTATGATAATCTAGAAGATGAGAAAGGAATTTGAAGCTTTTGCAAAAAACATGGGGATATCAACTAAAGCTGTGAGAGAAGCTAGAAGGAAAAGAGAACAAACCGAAGTAGGAGAGCCATCTAAAACTAAGTCTTCTAGTCTGGAAACATCCTATACCAGATGTAGATCCACAAGGATCTCTCCTTTCTCATCTAGTCCTACAAAGAAATTAAGCCCTATAAAAGTTGAAGTCAAGACATCCAATAGAGAAGGAAAGAGGAAGAAGGACAAGAGCACAAGAGTCTATGTTGTTGTTTCAGAAGATGAAGAAACTAATCTGATGAAGAGGTAAGAAAAATAAAGCATAAGGGCACCAAGGCATCTAAAGTCTCTAAGGACAAGCCCTCTCATGAAGATAAAGCAAAGAAAAAAAGATAAATGATAAATCAAGTATGTCTATAGAAGAAGTGGAAAAAGATTTGATTAAGGATGGTAATCTTAGGCCACATTGTGAATGGTATGAGACCTTTGATAGTGTCGATCAAAGAATTCTTGAGGAAGCCACAATAAAATATTTGAATAATTTAAATATGACTCTCATTGAAATAATGTATGAGTTATCCAAAGGTTTATATGAAGTTTTAGAAATGAGGAGAGTAAATGCAAGAAATGAGGAAGAGAAAATGAGAGAATAGATACTTGTTGATCTGTGTCCAGTGATGTCTATAGAAGAGATGAAGAAAATTCTAAATGATGAAAAAGGTTATTTCAAGAGAAAGAAAAGGGTGAATAAGCTAATGCTTGGATAGACTGAAGAAGTTGTAAAAGACACTGAGAAAATCCTTAAGGAATTTTTGTTGAAAAATAGAATACAATGTTGTTTATGAAGAAGCTCATAGTGAAGATGCTCCATCTGGTCTAGAAGATGAAGAAGGAAAAAAAGACACATTTGAGGATAGTTTGAATCCTCTAGACATTCAAGATGCTAAAATTCCTATGGAAATTGAAGCTCCTAAAATTGTATCATTTGATGAAATTGAGATTCTTGAAGCAAAGAAAGAATCTGTGGCTGAAGAGAAGAAGGCTGAAGTAAGAGGGATTGATGTGGAAGCAAGAGACACTACTAAGGTAGTAAAGGAGTTATTAGAAGAGAAAAAAGAGGAGTTTTATCTTGAGCTAGTTAAAGGTCCTATCAACTTGGTCACTCTATCTCCTATTGAGAAACTGAAGGTAGCATCGTTTGCTCAAGCCAAGGCAAGGGAGGAGATACTAAAATCTCACATTGAGGACAATGAGCTACTGAATCTTGCATCCAATACATCCTAGAGAAGATCATTCCTTCATATGTCAAGGATTCATCCGATTCTCCATCTGGTTAGCTAAAGAAACTTGTTAATTTTGTAAGTACTCACTTTGAGTCAATTGAAAAGTCATCCATGGATAAAGTTTAGAAAGAATTTGATGCTAAAAGGTTCAATAGGTTGAAGGGGATGATTGCTAATGATAAATATTTGTTAGCTACGTATGTAAAGAATATTCAAGGTGATTTTTTTGAAGGTGGAAACATGTATAATTCATGCTTATCATTGTCTAAGTTCACTGAGGACAATGAAAAGAAAACTAACAAATATCTCTCAAGCATTCGATCCTATAACCATTTCTATTGGAAAGCAAGAAGGACAAGTCATATCCCTGCTTGAAAAAATTAAAAGTCTAAAGCATGAAGGAGGTAGAATTTTTGAAAGGATTTGTGAGCTCAAAGGATTGATTGGTCCTAATATGGAGACAATGCTTAGTGCATTGAAGGAAGAACATGATGCTATGGCTATCAGTGATCCAAAAAACCTTGAGTCAATAGAGATGCAATCTTACTTGTTTTGTGGTCACATGAATATTTTGGAGACTCTCAAAAAAATTTGGGACACTAGTTTGAGACTATTGAAGACCAATTTTGCAGATATATTCTAGTTCAAGTAAGTTGTAGAAGCATGTTTGTACATATGCAGTATGTTCATAGCAATTTTGTTTGATTTTTGGTATGCATATTTCCCACCTTTGCCATTGATGCCAAAGGGGGAGTGTGGTATAGTGAAAAATTCCTTATTCACCTCAGGGGGAGTCGTGATTAGGAGTTGTGTTTTGAAGTTTTGAGGTTGGCAGTGTATTCATGTTGGTACTAATTCAACACTTAGTCATTTTTCACTAAGTGTTTCCATCAATGCCAAAGGGGGAGATTGTTGGCAAGAGACACTGCACATGCCATCTGGTGTTGTCCTTGATGGCAACCCTAGTCAACGATTTGATCCACATGTCAACATTTGATCATATCAGAAGTCAGAATGAAGTTATGTGATAAACTATCAAACTAGAACAGAGCATCTGACAAAATTGTGTTCATTGATTCATATGCAATTTTCTATTATCATTTTGAGTTGTGGATCTTAGGGACGGTTTTTTGGTGTATTAGCTACGTTATCTTTGAATCCTAGAGCCTTGTATCGATCTATGTGCAAGTTAGATCTGATTTGATGATTTTCTATTTAACAGTGCAAAAAGGATGACTTGATGATTGTAGCATGTTGCGGATATTCAAGGAGTACTTGTTTAAGTGTTTTCATGTTCGAAGATAGTTTTTTGGGTCCTCACTATGTTGTAGCCAACTTTGGTTGGTGCACATTGAAAATTATTTGTGGATTGAGCTGACAGTTTGTAAATATTTTCTATGTTGTTGAAGCCGACATGTGGTTGATTAAATCTTTAGTTGCAAATATATATAAGCCATCATTTATATCGTTTGGAGGTAGGTACAAAGTGTGTTGATGTGTGTTGTGAAATTCAAAAGGATTGTAGAGTGATTATGCATAGTTTCACTTATGCAAAAAAGGATTTGTGATCTGAATTAAAGCAAACAATACAAAAGAGAAGAATCAGATAGAAGGTCAAGAATGTGATTGATGTGCTTAACCAGAACTGTAATCAAGCATTAGCAGATGTTATTTTCTCAATTCAAATCTTTTGGATGTAATCCAATTTTTTTGTAAGACAGTGAGTCTTCTTTTGTATCCGAGTAGTGAGCTCTAGGTAGTGCACCTAAATGCATGTGCATTCTCCTTCTGTAAACACTTCTACTTGAGTATACTCATATTGTGTATTGACCTATGCCGTGGTTTTCCCCTTAACAAGGTTTCCACATAAAAATCCTTGTTTTATGGTATTGTGGTTGATTTCTTTTTGTTCTTGTATCTTACTGTTGGTTCAATGTTATAAGTGGTTTAAAGATTAGATTAATAAAGTTAAATTTTGCAGAACACTGATTCACCCCCCCTCTCAATGTTCCTTGATTCCAATAATTTCTTTGTCAAGGTTATCCATAAACATAGTGACTAATTGTTTCTTAGGAATGTGACAAAGGAATTTGCTAGCTAGACTTCTCCACCTTTGGTAAAACAAGGTGAGTGACTCCTCTTCTTGTTTGGTTGTGCATAATGTTGCAAGGGTGACATCACTTTCAATGTTAAAGGTAAAGTGATAAATGATTTTATCAACCATCTTGTCCCATTTTCTAATCCCTAGAGGAAGGTGTGCAAAAAAATAAAGGGATGGTCCCATGAGACTTCATGGGAATAGTCTCAACAAATAGGTGGGATCATATGAGACTTCCATACATGACATATTAAATTCTTGTATGTGTTCTATTAGATCTCCTTTCCCTGTGTACTTACGTAGATGTGGTGTTTTGAAATGAGGGGGGAGGGAAACATGTATATATATCTGTCAAATGGAAAGGGGCACAATTCCTCCATAGAATAGGTTTTCTTGTTGGTTCCCAATTGCATGTTTGTCATTTGTTGTTGGATAGCTTGTATTTGTTGCATCAAGGTGTCTGCAAGAGATGATGCCATGTTGGTTTGATTTTGTGTTATGGTCTATTGGTATTAAGATCATATGTTAGATTTGGATTGGGATTGAAATTCTATGGTGTGGGATCTTGGTTACCATATTGATTTTATTTTTTTGGTTTGGAGTGAAATTGGAGTTCAAATTTGTCCCAAAATTCATGTTTGTGTTTGGTATAGTGTTTTGAAATTGGGGTATAGATCCTTGATTTGTTCCTTGAGTTTGAAATGTTGATCCTTGATTTTAATTTGGGAAAGATGGTGTAGGTCCTTGGTTGAAATCTTTGGAATGATCGGGTAGGTCCTTGAAATCATGGGGTAGGTCTTTGATTAGTGCTTTGACTTGGCACCCTAGATAATGTGAATTCTCCTTAATTTTTTTGGTTGGTTTCGATTTGATGGGGTAATGAGCCTTTGAAATTGGAATGAGGGACCTTGGTTTTTGTTTTGAGGTGTAGTCGTGGGACCCTGATTTTCATTTTGAAATGTAGGTGTGGGACCTTGTGATGTAGGACCTTGGTTCATGTTTTGGAAAAGAGGATTTGTAAAGGTCTTACCCATGAAATTTGATGAGCTTGCAAATGTGAAATTTTGTCCTTGTATTTTCTTGTTTTCAAGTGTGGAGATACTAGGGATATGTGTGGTGGTGGTTGCCATGTTTGTTGTTGTTCCAAGTGGCATATTTGACATTTGTTGTGAAGATGGTATTCCCAATGCAAATGGATTTTGGGTATCTTCTTCTATAATGGCTGAGACATCAAATCCTTGAGGGAGTGTGTCACACTTTTTGGCTAGTGCATAAAAGTATCTATTAGGATCAGTAGTAACAAGCTCATCAACAATGCATAAAACCCTTAGGTCTTGGTAAGCTCTTTCAATCTCTTCAGGATTCAATTTCTTGTTGAATTTATTGAGATTTAGACTGTCAAATGTGGTGATTGGGTCTGTTTGTTACCTGTCTCTCTTTATGGAGTGGATTCATTTGAATTTGATCCAAGGGTGGTGTCATGAAATGGATCACTTGATAAATCCATGTCCTTTCTTTTGATTCATGACCTTTTTCAACCATGTGAGACTTGCAAGGTGATAATGAAGCCAAGCTATGTTTTTAGGAACCTTTTTTGGTTATAAGCATGCAAGGTGATTATGCAAGGATAATGATGACTAAAGGATGAAGCCAAATGATCAAGGATATATGATATGGAGACTAAAAGATGCTAAGTAGTGATGCAACTAAGGATAAGATGAAATTAAACTATGTTTTTGTGTTTTTGGGATATAAAGATGAAAAATGAAATTGCAAAGTCTAAGATTAAGGAGTGACAGGATGATATTGAAACTATGGTCAAAGGGTATGATATGATACTAAGATGATGCTAAGGATATGAATCAACAAAATTGGGTAAAGGTTGGCTTGGCTATGTGGGAATTCCGGGGTGAGAAAATTCCATTGACGACCTTTATATAAAGTAATGGTGTTGAAGCCAAGGGTGAATCTAAACTAGGACACAAGCTTGAAACTCAAGTTTGACCAAGATGAAAAGGTTGATAAAGTGAAAGATGAAGGTCAATGAAAAATTGGGTAAGCAACCATGGACTGTCAAAAAGCTTAATAATCTTCCTATGTCTAAAATTTGAAAGGATAAGTGCAACTTAAGGTCTAGGATTGATTATGCAAAGTGAGGATGCAACCTAAAAAGAAATGTAAGCCTAAATAAGGATGATGGAATGGACTAGTAAAGGTCTGCAAGTCTCTAGTTTACAAGTTAGGGTCACTATTAAAATGAATCGATTTAGTTTGAACAAGGATTTTGTGAGTTTCAAATTATCAGGCAGTTGTGACACTATTTTTATCAGATGTGTCATTTTAGGTTACATATTTTTGATTGTTAGTTGCAATTCACAATGTTATTTGTGGCTCTATTTCTGTGGATGTGGTTTAGTATAATAGTTATGGTTTTCTAGTGAGTAGTTGTGGTACAAAAATGCAATTCGGGCCTGTTTTTAGTAGTTATGTTGACAAAATATTAATTTTTCACTTTTGATGGCTTTGACCTAGTTTTTGAGTGGGTTTTTCACTGATTTTGGTGAAATTTTGTTTGAAAAATATAAAATATAGTCACAAAAACTTGCTTTGATCTGATTTTGGGTGTGAAAATTTTTTATTTGAAAATGAAACACTCATAGACAACATGCAATGGGTTGGCGAAACCGGATTGAAATATCCGCGCGAAACATAGCGGCAGGAATGCGCTAAGACGCGGGTGGCTTCTCCCCGCCGGGACTCACTTCTCCAGAGGCGCGCAGTGCCCATTACTAAAATTTCTATCTACATGAATAAGGTGAAAAATGTCTGGTGGCTGGGAGGTCAGGCCTCGCAGGTCGCGTGGCTCTCAAGTTTTGGCCGCACAAAAGAAGCTGGATCTTAGTAAGGGAATTGTTCGAGACAGAAATACTTGCATGAGGGTAAACCAAAACAATTGGTCAGGAAGCCCTCCTAGTCAGCATAGAAAAGGATTACAGGTCAGCCATGGGAGGGCCTCTTGAGTGTGGGCTTGTCGATATATTTTACCTCGCTTACTAACATTGCAGCGGCATTACGGCAATTTCTTATATAATAGTTTGAAAGAGCTTGGAATTAGCTTGTTACTACTTGGTTCATTCCCACCTTTAGAAGCGAGGTGGCATGCCCTCTAAAAAGAAGGTATACATAAGCAAGGAAGTACATTGTTTCTAATCTCCTAGATTGCACGAGGTACAAGGAGAGAGCATATACAACGCCTTTGCCTCACACTCACATGGGGTTCATTTTAATTACAAAATCCAAATGTGGGGGTGGTTGTACAAGAGCCAAAGAATTTTTTTTGATCCTCAAGATCACCAAGTGGTGCTAGAGGAGATAATACACATTCAATGACAAATTGTAAACTACAAAACACAAAAGACACTTGTTAATTTTAGCCCTTGCTTATGATTTGAAAATAGTTGTGTATTTTAATCCAATGACATGTGATGCATGTTCATTTTTATATCCCATGAGTGTAATATACAGTTTGTTGTTCATTTTAAAGCCTTATGAATGAGAGATGTAAATTATTTTTAACCTTATGAATTTGATGCAAGTTGTAGTTGTAGCAAGCAAAACAAAACAAAATGGATTATTACTTAATGAAAAATTAAAAGATCAATCTTTTTGTTGTTTCTAAAGAAATATTTTTTTGAAACTCCTTAGATCTGAAGCCACATGTTGATAGGGGCAGTTAGCACACAAATACCTTAGCCTACTTGAAAACCCAAAAGGAAAATTTACAGAAAACTAAAAAATAGAAAATTTGTATACCTATCAGACAACTGTGTTGCTCGGCCTAAGTTGCATCACCGTCTTGCATCATTTTATGTCAGTTACATCATGATTTTAAACTTAGGTTTCTCACCCATAGATGTGTCACTACACACCATGAATGTGTCAATATTTTCAATTTAGATTCCTACCTACCAGTTTTATTGTTCTTCTTCTCACTTGTGTCGTTTCCCAACAATTGTGTCATTGTGCGCCTCATTTATGTTGTTCCATACGAAAACCTACCAAAAAAAAAATCGTATGAAACCTACAAAATAACTTGTCTTCACATTGAGTTCACCAATGTAGGATGGGTAGAAATCAAACAGCCTAGATTCTAGTGACAATCACATCACTTCTAAGCCAAAAACCCAATCCAAATAAGAGAAAACAAACAAAATGAAGAAAATAAATACATTAAAGTAAATATACTCCCCATATTTGAATTTGAATCACTTCTCTTGTCTCTCCTCAAGTTTCTTTTGCAAATATTCCCTTAGATCATAATAAACATGTGCAAATAGCTACAAATCATAAGCAAGAAAGTCAAAGATAAGTGGTTGTTAACTTGAAAATGGAGGAGGCAGGCTTCTTTTATAGAAAACCATTCAAATGAATTGTCAAGATTGAGATTTTAGAAAGATTTCAAGATTGATGGTTGAGAAGAAATGAAACACAAGAGTGAAGGTTACAAAATGGATGGTCAAGATTAGAAAGTGTTGCAAGTATGAGCAAGTATGGTGGTATTGTCATTGATGTCAACACTTTTTAGTATGTTTTTAGTTGTACATGTATGATTGAGATGCTATTGAGATGTTGTGAGTACATGGAGCTATTTTATGGTGTTTCAGATGAGTTGTGTTGATGAGTTTCCAAGTGCTTTTGAGAAAATTAATAAAGA
>VDFB02193867.1:93894714-94002710 GCA_007258455.2 Sequoia sempervirens
TCTTCTTCCTAGCTTCTCTAGTTCAATACATCATTGAGTTGCTCCAAAGAAATGGTAACAATGATCAAAAGTACAACATATTTTACATTTTCTTATAGTATTCAATCATTATTCATACTAGATCATCCATCTTGATTTTATGATGTTTTTGTTTTTTTGAGATTTTGGATCAAACCTAACCTAAAGACCTATCCTAGGGGCCTCAGGGGTTGATCAAAGATTAGCCTTTCTTACGTTATACACGCAGAGACCACGTAGTTCGACTGACATAGAAACATGTTTTTGAATTTTTGAGACTAAATTTTTTACTTGTTTTTGGATTTTCTGTTGTGATATGGATGTCCAATGTGTTTCCAATGGTGATTGATGTTTCATATTGGGTTGCATTCTAATCGCTCTTTTTGCTACTTTTGTCCATTTTGTTAAGCTCAAGATTTATGTTTCCCCCAATGATCTTCAGATGTTGCCTCCAAGCCAGGGTGAGATATGACCATGCGATATGATATGATAAGGGATGTAAAATGATGGTGGAAGTAACGACCATGTCATATGTCCAATAGATAGGAGAGCTTATTCGAATCGCAAATAGCGCTTGTTTCCAGGTTTTAACTATATGTTTTTATTGTAGCTTTTCATTATTTCTGATTTTTTTTGTACTTTTGTATTTTTGTATTTTTCTGTTATGGAATGATATGATATGACCGATTGAAGGAACAAGATGCCCCACAATAGAGGTAATGCAACCATGGATAAATGATAGATCAACATGAAAGATTCAATGTAAAACATGTCATACAAGCAACATATCTCTTGTCGAAAGATGATAATAGTTGATTGATTAAGTTGTTAGGAATGATTGATTCCATAAGGAATGATGATGATAAGTACTTAGGATCACTAATTACCCTAAGAATGATAATATTGATGTTTTTTTATGATTGATTGAAAAAAGATATGAGTATTCGATAATGTTTTACAACTAGGCTCAAATATGATTTGCATGATAAGATTCAAGGTTGCAAAGGGACATGGTGACATGGATTGTGATAAGCTAGGAGATATGGAATGGAAGAAAGCAAGCATAAAAATAATGAATGGTATTATCAAGATCAGGTAGATAAGATACATACACAAGGCCCAAGTATTTTTCCCCTATTCCTCATCAAGACCAAGGATATGAAGAAAGGATGTATCTAGTAAGAATGATGGAATACAGATAAGGTGAAGGATATGGTATGAAAGATATGGACAAAGTGTATTGAATAGGATATACGATGTTCAAGAAGATCCTTACCCTTTTCAAGATCAAAGGTGGAAATGTAAGGAATGAGCATAGAAAGGATAATGACCATGAATGATAAGATGGACAGAACTTGTCCCTAAGTGTAGAGTGCAAGAGGAATATAGAAGACAGGATATGGATGATAGGGAAATGGAGGAAGTACTTAAGCATCAAGTTTCACAACCAAATATCCCTCTAATAAACCATGGCAATGGGAATTAGACTCCTAAATGTTGGCAGATTAATGATATGATGGAAGAATCTAGGGATTTATGCAAAGGTTTGGATTAAAGGAGAATAATGGGGGATGAATGTTGGATAATGGATAGTAGGTTGGAAGGCCTGTTTATGGATATATGGAAAGGATGGAAAGATCAACATTGGCACACAACTTGAAGGGTGGTGGAGTGATGGAGGAAAAATGGATTTCGAAGGTGATAGGTTATTAGATGGAAAATTCAAGGAAGCTTTTGGATTAGAAAATTTGGATGCCAATTTAGATTTTATTGCTTCTATGAGACTATGGACCTTTGTTGTATTTGAAATTTTCCTTTTTGCTTTGATGGTCCTTTGTGGCCTTTTAGATTTTTCTTTTGATTTTGGATCAAATTTTCTTTTATTTTTGTATGTCTCTTCAAGGAGACATGTTGATCCTTAGATACATGTGGATTTTGATATAAAAGCTTTTGATATTTGGCACCCAAATATCTTCCAAGAACAATGGGAGGGATGGATTGAGATGAATGATATGGAGGTATTATGGATGAGTTAATGTGGGTAGAATTTTGAAAGGGAATCAAGGATGTGTGCCTTTGTTGTTCTTGAGAAATAGGATATGGACCTAGGATAGAGGGAAGGTTTGATGGACTAGGATGAGGACCTAGGATAGATGGAAGGTGTGATGAACTAGAATGAGGACCTAGGATAGATGGAAGGTTTGATGAATTAGGAAACTTAGGCATATAACCAAGGCCATGTTGATATGGGTTTCTTTGAACAGAAAGGGGTTCTATGATACCTTGCTCATGAAGGCCTAATCCTTTTCCTTTGTAATTCATATTTTGACACATTCATTTACCAATGGGATATGTATTGTTTGTGAAATAAGATGTGAGTCCATTTTTAGGAGGATATGGTATGGATGAGATGATAGGTGTTGGAAGTAAACCAGAATGGATAAAGGTGGAGGATCCTAATTTATAGGTATGGGGTTCATGGATAGCTTGAATAGGTGTGATAGGCTCTTGACATGGGGATGATGTGGTGTTTTGATCTTGACTTGGAAAAGGATTATGAAGTGGTATGAAAGGAATATCTTGATCATGAGAAGGATAATCATATTCATGGGATGAAAGGGTATCCTTGAATGGAAGCATATCGTGGTCTTGATGAGGAAGGGAATCATAAGATTTTGTAGAAAGTATATCTTGATAATCAGTTGTTAAGACATCATTAGATGGGATGGAAGAACTAGCATTCTCTTGTGATGCAATAGAATCATGAGATGGTATGGATTTATTAGATGATGTGGAAGAACTTGGAAGGATACTTGTCTCTTGAGATGGAAGGGAATTATTTTGGATGAAAAGTGAAAGGAGATCGTCATAAGATTCTTGAGAAATGGGATCTTGATCAAATAATGGAATAATTTATGGAATTTTGATATCATTGGCTGGATTGGAAATAATATTTTGATCTTGATGTGTAGGGGAGTCTATGCTAGCGTGCTTTGGATTGAGATATTGAAAAGAATCATTGGATGTTGAAGATATGATAGAAGAGGATGACTGGATGGAATTGTTAACTTAAGTGAAAGAATCTTGAGGTTTATTTTGGCTTATGGTGGATGGAGATAAATGCATGACATGAAAATACTTCTCAATATCATTTGTGCTTGAGGACTTAGATTTGGGCTTATTGAAATTTTGCAAAAATTCAACGAAATTGAACTTGGATGATCTAGTTTTGGGTGAAGAAGGTCTCATGTTCATTGTTTGGTCAAGAGGCTATGGGTAGATGTATTGTAGTAGATATCTTTTTGTGTTTGATTCTCTTTGCATATCCAAGATTTTTTGTTGATGTTTTTTCATTTGATGAGATAAGGCATTCAATTGATCCTTATTTATTTCCACCATGTTGGTTTGAGTTTCAATTTCCTATTCTTTGTATTTTTGACTATTTTTGTGAGGGATTTCTTGATAAATGTTATGGATTTCCAAACCCTAATCATAAATTTCACTGTTTGATTCTATTTTGACTCTTTTGCGTTGTTTATTTTTGGATGATCTTTATCTAGATTTTAATGATTTTGAAATACACAACAATCAAATGTAGACAATTTTTTTTAAGAGATATAATCTAAACAGATAGTGTGTATTCAAAAGAACCATGAATGGTGCTATTTTCACTGGTTTGATAACAATAAAGCACTTTAGATATACTCACTCTTAATATTCAAAAGGTCATCATTATACTCAACAACCCACATCTTAACATTGCATCTTCTCACACAGTCGTATCACCCCCTAGAGGGCACCCATGTTTTTTTCTTTTCAAGGCACATACTCAAGGTTAGCTTTCTCTATCCCCTGAGCAAACGGATCATGGAAATTATATGGTGAGTGTCTTGGGGGTAGATATTCCCTCCCATTGCACTACGAGTATTACAATGTTTGGTTACTGGCTTGGTTGGATACTACACTAGGTTCTTAAAAAGGGTTTCCGTTCAGAGCATAAATAATAGACTCCCTCAAGAGACCTCCCAACCTTTAGAGAAAAGGTTTTAGGGATAGTTGTCTTGCACACTTCTAGAAAAAATGGGTTTCCCCAGATTTTCTTTAACTTTTATAGTGGGGTGGAAAAACCTGGCTTTGGTTTGAACCCACTTAGGTCGTTCTCGTAGGGTGAGTACTTTTTCCCACTACGACAGGCCTTCTAAAGGATGTAATAAAACTTGAAGAATGCATAGAAAGGATGAGTTTGGATTTTTGGATCACCCAATTAAGGGGAGAGCATATGCCTATCAACCATTCAAACACAAAAACCACTTGTTCAAATTTTAGAACCCAAACAAAAAAATTTCTAATCTATGTGAAGATGTTGCTTCACAAAAAGACATGGTGTTCATTTTTAAAACCCTAAATTGAAAAGTCTGGTGACTACCCTAGATTGGTAAATTTTTTAATCCAAAGGAAAATGTGATTATCCTTGGATTGATTAATTTTTAAACCAATTGAAGGTGTGTCTATCCTAGATTGATTCTTTTTAATCCAACTGAAGAAATGAAATTTATTTGTCGCGGACACGTCGGATCTAGAAAATGAATTTACATAGAAGTGTTATAACATTACTCAAAAGTGCTATAGAAATACTCAAAATTTCTATAGAAATTACCTGAAGTGCTATAGAAATACCCCAAAGTGCTATAGGATTTTAGAAAAGTGCTTAAACAGATGCTGGATATTATTGTCAGCCTGTGCTGGTTTGTAGGATTGAAGCACTAAAACAATCCTTCAAAGCACTATACTTTTCCCTAGAAGTGCTAGAACAGAGTTCCAAAGTGCTATAGTTTTCCTTAGAAGCACTATAGAATCTTTTGATCGTGCTAAAATAGATTACACTAGAATCCTGTAGAAAAAAATTGCAAAAAAACTTGTTAAAAACATGGGGTATAGGCCCCATGGTGGGCACCAAATGTAAATGTGAAAAATTAAAAATTAAAGAACAAATAAAACACTTCTTAATGAAACATTCTATCAAGATTAAATATGAATTAAACTAATTTAAAACATAGAAAATCTTGAAAGCATCTCATTGTTTGCTATCTCCAAAGATTTATCAAATTACAGAAGCTCTTAGGTTTGTAAGCACTGTAACTATTTAAAATGCCTATCTAGAGAATAGGATGGATGCTAAATGAAACAATGTGATGATTGCTAATGAAACTAAGAGCTATGATGCTACTATAAATGAAGCCTGATGGACGAAAGCTACAATAAAAAGAAACTATGATGTTGTCGTGATATGAAATCTATCGATGCCATGATGCTATGATGATATTAAAATGCTAATGCTAATGCTTATGATTGCCTAGTTGCTTGAGTACTAATTCTTGTAGAGTAAGTTTGCATAAATTGGGATTTCTTTGATCATTTTCATGCTTCAAAAGGCTATATATATAGATTTCTGAAAATAATTTTTGCACAGGGGTAACACAATAGAGGCTGAGATTAAATCTGGAGATTTGAATGGTACAAGATAAGAAGGTGGAGTTGATCATGGAGGATTGTTCCTCCAAACTTAATATAAATAAATATTTCTATTTATTTACTAAGTAGATGAATTTAGGATTAATTAACCAAATAAATCATATTTAATTAATTAGATTCTCTAGACCATTTTTAGGTGTCTACAGTATCATGTCTTGTAGATTGGTGGGAGTGTTTACAAGTGTCAGTAGATTTTGTGCTCTAAGTGGCCTAGAGTTCGGAGGTCCATTTGTTTGTTTGTGGTTGATCAAATGGTGAATTTTGATGTTAGGTCTTCATAGGTGCCAACCTAAAATGATATGAGTATTGTAGAGGTTATACAAGTGTTGATCTATTATAAGGGTTCCATTATAGGTCCACCCTCACCTATCTTATGTGTTACAAGTTTGAATTAAGGAACACGGTGTGTATGTTGAGTTGACAAGTTATATTTTTCATGATACATCTAATTAGGTTGACCTAATTGACGTTGGTGATGAAATGGATATAAGTATAAGATCATTTCAATGTTGAAATTCAATATAGTGAATATGCATGTATTATTGATGTGAATTGTGTGAAAGTGATGCAAATGTAGAGTGGATTAGACTATTATATAATAGTGATATGAAGTGTGTTGACTTTGTATATTGAGCTTTAATGGAACTGTATTCCAACATATTGTAGATACATTTGTAATAGTTCATTCTCGCTATGTGTCACACCTCTCTTCTATATTTTCTTCTTTCTATGGGTAGTTAGCCCACTAGGACAGTGAGTCCACCTACAATGAGCACTTCTATAATATCTTATAACTAGTTGTAATATATTGTGAGATAATTTTCATTGTGGTTTTTCCCATTCTGGGTTTTCCATGTAAAAATCTAGTGTTCATGTGTTATGTTTCTTTTATGGTTGGTTTCATGCTTTCCTTTCTTATTATAAATTTATTATGCTATGTGGAATGAATGATTAAATTTTAAGTGGTTCCAAATAATATTGATTCACCCCCTCTTGGTATTTTGGGTGTTCAACACATCTAATGATTGATAAGGCACACAACCATTACCTTATAGTTCTCTTTAGAAATTCTGCACAATAACATAGTTTTTTACATCCATGAATACTTTTTATCATCCAAAGATCATCCTATAACTCTAATCTAGTTCAAAAGGGGTCTATAACATCTAAAATTTATAATTCTCCATAAATACAAATTTTGCATTGTAGGTCAGCAAAACTCTATCCTTTGTGATGCATAAGTGAATTCACCTAGCCTAACTGACAAAATTATAATATTTTATGATAAACTTGAATTGACCATTTACCTATAACATACTTGTTGAAGTGAATACAGATATAATCTAACTCATTCACCTCATAGGTACTATTCACACTAGTCTAGTTAATTGTACTTAAGGTACATATAGGATAGTTTTTACCTTATGTATCAAGTCCTAAGATTAAGAAAGATGTCATGATATTATACAATCTTATATCTCACATTAGTGTATATAACCAAAGGGTTATCTTTATATGCTTAATCATTATAATTTTATAATTATTGTGTATTTTAATCTTTGACATAATAACAATATTTTCTCATAATTGATCTCACTTGTTCTTTAATTGAATCTCCTAGATCATGGGTGGCTACATATTCAACCAAATCTTGCACAACATAGAGTAATCTATACCAACTATTACATGGTAATAAACTTTCTAGGATTGCTTTTTGTTAATATTTTTTTAATGACCTAACTGTAGACACCTAAAATTGTCCTGACCAATACCATGCATTTGATTCAATCTACTAACACCATTTTCATCTTGATTCAATTTTTTTTTGTCTATTTAATTAAATGATATTGTTTGTTTAATTAAATTCATCATTTTCTTCTATTAATCCAATAATCAACATTATTGGGTTAATTCATCTCTTTCATGCTAATTTTCATCTTTTTTTGATTAAATAATGAAAATTATTCAATTAAATCCTTTAATTCTTCTCATTTGGTTAAATAATCTTATTTTTTTAATTAAATATCATTAATTCTCCTTTTTTATTAAATGGGCTAATTATTTAATTAATATCTTAAATTCCTCCACCTTGCATAATTAAATAATGTTTTAATTATTTAAGTTGACTAATTTCTCACTCCTCAAAGGAATATTCTCATGGAATATTCTTCTCAATTCAAATTCAAACATTAGCCTCCCACATGGAAATATCTTCCACATTCCTCCTAATTTTTAGGATTTGTGTTTGTTGAAATCAATTGCAACCCTTGATTAATTTTATCAATCCATGTGATATTTAAATCTCATCCATGTATTTGATGATTCATCCATGTCATTTCCTCTCATCCATTGATTAAAAAAATTGATCTTAGCCATTGAATCACCTACAAATCCTATAAATATCCCCCATTTTATGAGTAATTCTTCCACAATCATTTAGAGAAAATAGACTAATTTTTTGATAGATCTCATTGAATAGGAAGTTCTTCAATACCATGAAGATTTATGTTTCTTCCTATATGAAGTAGATCTAGTGGATCATGTTCAAGAAAAAATAACACAACTATAGTCTATGATATCAAAAGCAGGCGAGTTGAAAACAACAATGGAGAATGAACAAAAGGATCTCATCATCCAGGTCGCGTCTCTCACCAAGATTGAGTAGTTACATTTAGTAGAATAGAAGATAGAGTATATGAGAGAACCATTTTTAGTAGTATAGATAGCCAACTTGAATTGCTACATGAAATTATGTAAGAATATTTTAAGCAATCTAGCCATTTTTATATCTGTTTTGAGAGCATTTATGCATTTTATATTTATTTTCATCAATTTCTCCATTAAAGCATCATTTCAAGATTGCTTGAACAATGGGATTAGGAAAGGGCCAATCATTCCACATTAATTCAGAACTAATCCCACAATGGGATGAGGTTTGAGTATTAATCATGTTTACATTTCATGCATTTCATGTTATTTTGTGTTTTAATGGCTTCCTAGTTGATATTTCAAGAATTTCATTAGGATCTTGAGTTAATTAGGTTAATTGATTGATTTGATTATTCATTTTAGTTGTGTTTAGCTTAAATAATATTCATGTTCACATATTTGGCACACTCAGTGGGACCTTATATCCTAATTTGACAAAATCATCTTGAGAATTTGTTGTGTTTGCAAGAACCAAAATAAAGTCAGTGCACTTGTTCCATGCCAGAGCCACACAATTTTTGTATTGGAATGCACTTGTAGCATTGGTGCATAGTTATAGCTTGATACATTTGTGCACTATTAACTGTGGCACATCTGATAATTCTAGTTTCTTGTTGCAAGTTTTCTAGAGTAGCACACTTGTAGCTTGACAGAGATGCACACTTGCAAATATTGGAACACTTGTTTGGAGGTAGAGCAGTGCACTTGCAAATCTTGATGCACTTTTCTTTGATGAATCAATGCACTTGTCTGACAGATGCACACACTTGTAGTTAAAACAAAGAGGTAAAATATAAGCTTTTATTCGAATAAATACACTTTTTAAAAATTTCTAACCCTAATGATTTTTTGATTTGTTTTTTTAGTTTAAGTAATAAAAAATTGTAGGATCAAATTGGAGTATTAAGGTATGGGTTGAAGCAAAAAGTGTTTATTAATACTCATTAATGAATTCATCTTGTCAAACTTTTTCAAAGTGTTTTTAAACACTTAGAAGGATGACCTAAGAGAACTTTAATTTTTATGATTTAGCTAGATCATAGTTTGGTTTGGGTTTAAAATTCAAGTTCTGATGTAGAGTGGGAAGGGAAAATAGGATTGTATGAAAAAATTCTCTCAAACACTCTAAGTGGATTCACCAATTAAACTACTCCCTTCAACAAGGCAACCTAATCACCCCAACTTGGCTCTCACATCTAGGCATGACTAAAGGACTTGGGGATGATTTGAACACTCTCAAAATGAAAAAAAATTACCACACAACATAACCTTTCACTTAGGAACTCTCATTCACCCATTGCTTCAACATAAGCCTATGCATCTTTGTAGCCCTGTCCAACCAGGACAGTCAAAATAAAATTTTGCTAAGGGAAAAAACCAAACAAGGAAAAATGGTTTTAGGAACCTGATATGGACCTCTACAAGTCCTCAAATGCATAAGATTAGACACTAAATGCA
Organism: Sequoia sempervirens; assembly: GCA_007258455.2. Lineage (NCBI taxonomy): Eukaryota > Viridiplantae > Streptophyta > Pinopsida > Cupressales > Cupressaceae > Sequoia > Sequoia sempervirens. The sequence goes on from VDFB02193867.1 coordinate 93,904,432, forward strand.
GACACCTCAAATGACTGACTTTCAAGCCAGAAGGAGGCCTAATCAGGCCTTTGTAAGGAAGCAATTGACTTACCTAGGAGCACCCAAACACCCCTAAAGCATTGAATCAGTTCCTCAATGTTTCCCAAGACCAATTTCACACATTTCACCCATTATTGTTACTCAGGTACTCAAAAATTCACAATTAGTATGCTCAATTGTTCACTTTTTGGCCTATCACATAGAGATGCCAGGCCTAGGACATCAAAGAAGTGACACAAAACCCCATTCTTCCTCTTGAAACCACTTGAAACATGAAAAAAAATCCAAAACCTACCATTCCACCAAGAATTATACTTTTCCCACAATGGAATGGAGAGTTACAAGCATTTTAGAGACCAAACCCTAGTTTGGTAGGGTTTCAGACCCACTTCCAATAAAATTGGTATATCTTTCTTAATTCTTGATGAAATTACTCCAAACCACCATCAAAAGGAAGGTGGCTCTCCCCTCTATCATAACATGTATGTGTGTATCATGTGCAATGATGTCATAGGCCATACCAAGTGAAAGAGTAGAGAAAAACACAATAAAATTAGGAAAAACAAAGCTTGTTTGCATTCAAATCTTCAAAAATTCCTCCAACAGCCTTACCTTGACCACATGGATGTTTTTTAAACATGAATCCACCGTTGATAATGGTCCTCAACTGCTTTTTGAATAATGAGACCATTGGTTAGTATTTTTACAACCTTAATTTGAAATTACATCAATAACATGACTTGGTTGCACCAAGTGTACATTGAAACTTTGATTTAACACCTAATGAAACCTATTACAACCTATTAAAAATATTGAAATGGTCCATTGGAAATTATTATATCATGAACATAGTGAAAAAAAAAGACCAAACATGACAAAGGCCTCATGGAGGCATGAGAACCTTGTGGTGCCCCTACACAAACTTCACACTTCAATTTGGGCTTATTAATGAGTATTTTGACTTGATTTTTCAATTTGAAGTTAAAATTGAACTAAATTATCTCACTTTACTTTGGGATTTAAAATTGAACAAGACAAATCTTACACTTAGTTTGGTGCTTTAAAATTCATTTTACATTTATTGTTAGTGCACTAAAATGAACAAGTGTTTGCTTTGTGTACTTTTCTTGGTAGAATAGTATTGTGTATCCTCTCCCCTTGAAGATCATGTGATCTTTGGTGAAGAGAAACAATCCTTTTTCATACTTTTTGAGTCACCCAATGATTTCTATGTATCCTCCCCCTTATGCTTCATGCGATCTTGGGTGAAGAGAAATAATATTCCTTATTTTTTTAGTAGAGGGGGCCTTCCTTGTGACACATCTCGTAATGGTGAACTCAAGGAAACCTCCAAGCATGTGTTCAGGTAGGCTATATAAAGGGTGTGAAATAAAAATTGAGTAGTAGTTATGGGTTGCCACAATAATGGGTTACACTTTCTAGGACATCCCGATTTTTGCTAAAATCGCATATTTTTTAGAGAATATAATGATTTAATCCTTGAAATGTTCTATTTAAATAATATTAATTCAAAAGGGTTTGATCAAACCCCCTTAGATCAAACCCCCTTGGATAGAACCCTGCTAGTTTTAAACCATACCTATAATGGAGTCTCCTTTACACCTATCAAAATGTTGATAAACAACCACTTTTGATTTACCTTTTGAGGGATCAAATGAATTCATTTAAAATTTATGTTTTTCAAGTATGTATTCCTTATTATAAGCTTCCCAAAATTATAATTTTAAATATATTTAATTTTATTATTATATTTATTTTTTATTTCTTGTGAATGTAGGTTTTTCACAAAAAAACAAGCTCTTTGTTTTGCACATATGAAAAAATAGTAGATTACCAATTTTTTTTTTGTAAATATCTATGCTCTTGGTTTTTATTTCCTTGATCCAACAAAAAAAGTCAATTTTGATACATACAAAAAATGTTGTGTTATATAGTAAACCTATGTCTAAATTATAATTGGTTTGATGTTTCAAAACTTAATTAAAAAAAAAAGTTCAATAAAACACTATGAAACTAAATGAAGGAGCTAGATATCATAGTTACAAATTTAAATTCAAAGAAATTAGAATTTTATCCTTCATAGAAAAAACTTGTGTTATACAGTAAACATGACTCTTTAAAAATGTTGTTTACTATTAAAAACTAATTATTGAAGGAGATAGAAAAGGAAATGCAATTTGATTCCAATTTTTTTTTTAAATAGAATCTATAGACAAAATGTCACAAATCACTAGTTTTCATCATCTTCAAATTATTCATGGTTTAGTAGTTATAGGTATCCAAAAGTGAAGATTTAGTTAAAAAAAATCATTTCAATGTCAAGTTAGGCCAAAAAGTGTAACCCACTATTGTGGGATCACCCTTATCTAAGGAAATTATACGTTGCATGTCAATTTTGATATGGGTGTATAGACCAAAGATAGTTTTACTAGAGACTTTAGTGTCTCACATCTAAATTATGTCTCTAGTGTTCATTGAGTCATTAAAAATCGTTGTACTTAGAAGCCTAACTAATTTTGTACATCTCTTGAGAAGGTACAATGGAACAAATGCTCATTCCATGAAGATATTCATCATGTATTGATTGCTTGTTGAGGTGAGAAACACCTTGTTAGGAAATTTTACTTTCAAGGTAAGAGGTGTATCGTGTATGCATGCATACTCTAGTCATTCACTCAAGATAGATATTTTATTATGAAAACCTAAGTTAAGAGGTGTACACACTTTTGTAAATAGGAATGTGCTTAATTGGTGTTATCAAACCTTTCTTAGTAATATTTATGGAAGAAATTTTTTGAAATATCCTCCTCACCTATTGAGTCAGTAAATACATTGCTTATCATTCAAACACTCAAAATAAACATCAACATGGTCATGACTAAAACTTCAAACCATTTGAACATAATTGAGTGCACTTGAAGGGCATTATACTATTGCATGCATCTAAGTATATCTTATTTTTTTCAAAACAATATCTTAGTGTTCTTCCTAGTATTTTAGCCCATATCTTTGCTCATTATCTCAAAGTAAGCCTAAGGAAATATGATTTAACACTTTGGTTTTCACAAATTTTGAGATTTTGTGGAAAAAAACTCACTTCATTGTAGACATCTTAGTCTTAAATAATTCTCAATCAAGACTTATATTTGGTAAAAATAATTCATGCTAAATCAGATTTTAAGAATTGAACCTACAAATAAGGTGTCCCTTGGTTACTTGGTCTCAAACAAAGACAAAGAAGGAAATTCATACTTAAAGTTTTTTTTATCAAAACAATTTTGTGTACCACACATCAAAACATCATACTGTAGAGTAGTGGGAACAACCACACCAAGGCTTTAGGTCACAGAGAGATGAGGGTGAAGGGTTTCCCTAAAATACCTCAGATTGGATAAGTGTTTAAGGTCCAAGATAGAGAATGAAGAGCACTCTCAAGTGCTTCTATCAATATACTAATCTAAGTGTTTTTATGGTGCTAAACAAGCCATTTTTTGGAATCTGAATCGCACCTCAAGAAGCTCTTTGCTTGAGGACAACAATGTGGATCAAGGACAACAACATGACATGTTGGTGTCTCTTTGGGGTTTTGGAATTCATACAGATAGAAAGTACAAAAAGTATATTTGAAATACAAAAACCTACTAACAGTCTAGCCAGTGAAGTTTATCATACTAAACAAAATGATAAATAACATAATGAACATAATGATTAGAAAGATGATGAAGGAGGTGACAAAAGTAAAGGTGATGGAGGCTAACTCATGAAGGATCCAATTTTCCAACAAGCTCCACATGCATGTATACCCACACACAACCAAGAGAGGAAAAATGTTGGAGCTATATAGGGGTTTATTGCAGTCAATCCCCACTTTGGTGTTTGCACCTCCATGGACAACCAAAATAGCCACAAGATAAAAAATGTGATAAAGAGGACAATAACAAGGATATTGAACAATGAAAATAACACTATGCTATGAAAATCAACAAACAATATCACCATCTCGATCAAGGCGCCCTCAACCACATAAATGAGGATGCAAGCTTGGTACTTAAGCTCTACGTTATTTCAACAACAAAGAAGAAATCCCTTAAGACACCAAGTTGCAATTCCAATGGTGGAAAAAGTGTAGCACAATGTAGATACGATATGTATGAACTCAACTAGTGTGTAGCCAATGGATGGATTTTCTCAAGAGATGTTAATGAGATGAAGTGAAAGTGGAACCAAGCCATTTGAAGATGAAAAGGGAGGGAAAGAGCCATTCTCTGGTCGATTGGTAGACATAGAGGCATCACACTCTATTACGAATGGAGAGTGTAACATTCTTTTGAATTCTAGAGGAAGAAATCTATTAGGGATGATAGTGCACCATGTAGATGTCCACACACCATGTAGATGCCCTCGACACAAATCACCCCTCCACCTCAAAGTACAAGAACTAAGTGGATACATTGTAGATAGGTGATGTGGAATTTCTTAGTTGGGTTTGATTTTCCTAAAGTATGGGGTTTAAAAGGGGAATTTGCAAGAGGGCTGAAAATTCACTCCTATATACACATACAAAAGTCCTTTATCAAAATCATTTTCGATTTTAAGTTTTCAAAACACTCAAAAGGAAATGCATGTTTTTCAACACCTTGGTCTTGTTAAAATTTCCCCTTAGGTATCACACTAGGATCAATAAAATCAAACATAAAAATTAGGTTGACACCAAACACAAAAAAATTCAAACATTCCATCTTACAAACAACTCAAAATTTTGGTAAACAAATCGCTTAGAATAAGTTTTAATCAATATCATCTAGTTTGGCTACATATTTGGAAACATATCTATTTTGATACATCTAGTTGGATTAATCATCACCTTTTGGAAAAACTTATCTTAGAGTCACAAGTCTACTCCTAAGATTTGCAAGTTCATCAACAACATATAACACACATCAAAACCTGAGTCTAGATTTGTTTCAAAATTAGGAGTTTCAAAACATTCATCCCTTCATCACATCACTCACATCATCATTGGTCCTAAGCCCATTAGAGGTTCTCTTTTAGGAAAATATGAATCTGATGAGGGCCACATGACCCAAAACCCACATAAATAACAATAGAAAACATAGAAGATGCAAGATAGAAAAATTATTCCTCTTTCAATTATTTCTAGAAAAAGAAATTATAGATTCAAAGCTTACATGCTATAGCCTCATGGGCTTGATTTATTACAATAAAATCAACTCTAAGAAGAAAACTACTATTTGGAGCCACAATCTACATTATTAGGGCCACCTTCTACAACCCCAACTTAACCCTTTTTATTTTCCCTAGTAACCGACCTAGAATGTTATAGAAAGTACAAATTTCCCCTTTTTGTTTTGGTGCCAAAAGTCTTACCGAGTGATTTCTAGCCTAGAAGAATTGTTTTTATGAAATTCACTCTTTAGAGGACCACCTTGGTAGGCCATAACTTTTAATTTGAGTGTCTGATTCACCATTATTAAATATTGTTAGAAAGCTCTTGATGATCTCTATGATGCATGAACCTGCCATAGGTCAGTTCAACCACCTTTTGAGCTGTTTTAGAGCCTCTAAAGTTTAATATTTGAATTTGAAGCTATATTGGAGAAATTTCATGAGATGAAAACTTTAATTTCTCTAAAACTGTGTAGTGTATTGAAGTGATTCTTTCATGACTAGAAATAATTTTCAATTTTGCTCCTTGTAGTAAATTTTCACGTCTAGATCAGCCCACTTTGGCCAACTTACTAAAAAATAGTAATTTCCTAGGTTTTGTTATTTTTGACACTTGACAGTCTTATACCCCTTAAGTGCCATCATGGGACTCAAAAAAAGTAAAGGAAATAAAATAATTTTATCTTTTTGGGTGATGCAAGCTTGCTCTACACTGTTGGATGCTCCTACATCAAACACCCAAGGTAATTTGAAAAGTGACCCTATCATTTCTCAAGAGTTAGAGGGAAACCAAGATAGTTAACCTCAACCTTAGAAAAACATCATGAATCTTCAACAAGCCTTGCTCTCCATTTCACCAAGTACTCTACATATTTCCTATTTCTTATGCTTCTACCCACATGACTATCTGAGATTTCTTCTATCTCTTCCTTCTCTAAAGTAGGTGCTAGATTTTTCAATTGTTCATTGATCAGAACCTATTCTATATCACCTTCATGATACTCTATCAAATCAACAATGTTGAACATAGGAGAAATGCTTATTCCACTAGGCAACTCTACCTCATAAGCATTTCTTGAATCATGCTTCTTTAGGATCTTGCATGGTCCAAACTTCTTCATCTTTAACTTTTTGTATGTACCAACTGGAATCCTTTCCTTTTGCAAATGAACCATGGCTTCATTTCCTACTTGGAACTCATTATACCTCCTTTCTTGACCTAATTGAGCCTTATATTGTGAGTTCATCTCATTGGTATGTCTCTTCACCTCTTTGTGCAAATTCTTTAGGTGCTCAGCAAAATCTTTAGCCTCAACACTACTCTTCCCCTCCTTATCCATATTTCTTAGTTTAGAAGCAGTTCTTGGACAATTCCCATATACAATCTAGAATGGTAATTTATTGGTGCTCCTGTTGATAAAATTGTTGTAAGTAAATTTTGCTTGTGGTATAATCAAATCCCATCCTTTGGTCTTATCTACAACTAAGTATTTTAGTAGGTTGCCCAAACTCCTATTCACCACCTTTGTTTGTCCATCAGTCTGTGGATGGTGTGCAGAACTGAACTTCAAATCTATCTTCAACTTTTTCCATAATGTCCTCTAGAAATAACCAACAAATTTGGTATCTCTATCTAAAACTATACTCTTTGGTAGACCATGTAGTCTCACCACCTCTCTAAAAAACAACTTTACAACATAAAAACATCACTGGTCTTATGACACAAAATGAAATGTGCCATATTTTAAAATCTATCCACCACCACAAATATGGAATCATTTTCTCTTTGTGTCTTTGGAAATCCAAGAAAAAAATCCATGCTAATATCCTCCCATGGCCTCTTAGGTACAGGTAATGGTTGATACAATCTAGTATTCTGACTTGTTCCTTTCGCTATTCGACATACTTTACAACTTTGTACAAACTTCTTCACATCTTGTTGTAACTGTGGCCAATAATAATTCTCACTAATGAGAGCAATGGTCTTATCTTGATCAAAATTTCCAACCAATCATCCACTATGCTTATCCTTGATTAGATTCTCTCTCATAGAACTCCTTTGAATGCACAATTGGCTTCCTATAAACAACATCCCACCTTGGATTAAGAAATCCAACCATCTCATCCTATCCAATGTAACAGGTTCCAAAGAAGCCTTCCAAGCTCTGCAAAGTCTAGATCTTTTGGATACAAACTCTTGAGTTCATTGAACCCAACAACCTCTATATTCATTTCTATGAACAATTTTTCCCTTCTACTCAAGGCATCTGCAACTTTGTTTGACCTTCCACTTGTGTTCTTTAAAAGAGAGGTATAACTCTACAAAAAATCAACCCATTTTAAGTGCCTTTGATTCAACTTTCCTTGAATATTGAGATACTACAAATCCTGATGATCAGTATACAAAACAAATTCTTTTGGAAACAAATAATTCTTTTGGAAACAAATAGTGCCTCCATTTCTTCAAAACTTGAACTATAGCATAAAACTCTTGATCATAGACAAAATATTTCTTCTTATCATCATTTAACTTCTCACTAAAATAGGAAACAAGCTTACCTTCTTGACTCAAAACAACTCCTATGGTAGTGCCACTAGCATCACAATCTACTTGAAAAACCTTATTGAAATATGAAAGTGCCAAAATAGGTTGCTCTGTAACTTCCTTCTTTTGCGTATCAAAACTTTTGGCTGCTCTTGTAGTCCACTTAAACTCTTTTCTATCCCCTTTCATTGCTTTAGTTAGAGGTGCACAAATACTACTGAAATTCTTAATAAAATTTCTACAAAAATTTGCTAAACTGTGAAATGATCTTACCTCTATAACATTCCTTAGGGTAAGCCATTCAATGATAGATTTCACCTTCTTTGGATCCATTCTAAGACCCTCTACTGAGAGAAAAAATCCCATATACACCAACTCTCTCTTCACAAAAATACATTTCTTCAAATTAATCAACAACTTCTCTTCCTTTAGCTTCTCAAAAACTCTTCAGATATGCATCAAGTGCTCCTCCAATGTCTTACTAAAAATCAAAATATCATCCAAGTAAACAATAAATTTTTTTCCTAAAAATTATTTCAATACCTCATTCATAAGTCACATAAGTGTGCTTAGTGCATTGGTTAGCCAAAAAGGCATGACTAACCACTCATACAATCCCTCCTTGGTTTTGAAGGTTGTCTTCCATTCATCTCCTTCTCTAATCTAGATTTGGTGATATCCAATCTTTAAATCTATCTTCATGAAGTAATTAGCTGCACTCAAACAATCCATAATGTCATCCATTCTTAGCAAGGGGAATATGTACTTGATGGTGATCTTGTTTATGGCTCTAGAATCTGTACACATCTGCCATTCCCCATCCTTCTTTGGTTCTAGTACTGAAAGTACTACACATGGACTTAAACTCTCTCTAATCAATCCCTTCTGCAACGACTCTTGCACTTGTCTTTTCAACTCTTCACTCTTTGTTGGAGTGATATGATGAGATTCCTTATTCGGAAAACTATCTCCAAGAATTAAGTCCATCCGATGACTAATATTTCTTACTGGAGGCAAATCTTCAAGTACATTATCCAAAAAATAGCTTGAAACTCATTCAACAAATCTGAAACCTCTACAGGTACCTTAGTAGTATCTTCTTTATCAACTCTAGGGATCAATGTAAAACACATATGCTCATGCTTCATACATTCTAGGAACTTTATTCCATCAAGTAAACAAATTATTGTATTATTGCATACCTTTTCTTCTACCTCTTTCAAGGGCTTCAACTTATGATGAACCCCATCCTTTTTCAAAGAATGGGTGTGGGCATGTCCATCATGTACTACTTGCAGATCAAACTACCACGGTCTACCTAACAACATATATGACAAACATCCATAGGCATAATATCACACAATACCTCATCATGATAATTTCCAATCTTGAACTTTACCAAACATTGTTCATTTACCAAGGCTTTATGGTCCATCTACAACCAAGCAATCCGGTATGGGTTTTGATGCCTTCTTCTTAACAACCACAACTTACTAGACATTTCTTCTAAAACAAGGTTACTAGTACTACCTCCATCAATAATAACATTCCAAACTTTACATTCACACTTACATTTGGTGTGAAACAAATTCTTCCTTTGAGTTGGTTCCTTCTCTTAATTCAACAAGGCTCTTTTGGTAACAAGAACCTCCCTTCTTTGTACATCCTTAGAATGTGAAGAATCAACATCCTCATCTACATGTGCAACTCATGCATTACCCTCAAGTCTTCTATTTGTCCTTCCTTGATGTTGAGGACACTCAAAGGCTCTATGTCCTTCTCCACACTAGAAATAGGTTCCATGAAAGCCTCCTCTTCCTATTCCTCATCCAAATGTTCCCCTTCCTCTTTGGTCTCCATTATTCTGATCATGAGGACAGTAGGTGTTATCTCCTTTCTGGTTCTGGCCGCTATTGGAGCCTTCACCATTCTTTTTATCTTCATTTCAACCTCCATATGATCGTCTACCAGTCTTTCCTCCACGACCTCCACCTCATTGTTTGTTCTCAAACCTCCCGTTCAGTCCTCTGTCAACCTTTAGAGAAAACTGATAAGCATCCTCAATGGTGGTCATTCTTACTAGTGCCAATTCTTCCTGTCTGCTTGGCTTCAACCCATTAATATAATGAGCAACTTTCTCTTTATTCACCTCAAAATATCTTGTCTGAATCAGGACCTTGTGAAATTACTCTATGTATTCTTTCATCATCCTTGTCCCTTGCCTCAAGCTTTGCATCTTCTTGAGCAACTCCAATTCGTAACCAAATAGAATAAATTGTTTCTTTAATTTTGACACCATTTTGTCCCATCAAGAAATTTTATCTTTCCCTTTTCTTCATCTTTCTAACTAAACCTCTTTCCACCATATACTAGCATGAACTTTCAATTTTTTCTTTGCAAACCTCACTCTGTGAGGATCTTCAATCTCCTCAAACTTGAAAAATTCCTCCATGTCATTGATCCAATCAATCAATTCTTCAGGATTTAGATTTCCACTAAAAGTTGAAACCTCCATTTTAGGTCTCTTCCCAATGCTTGAGATTTCTCACAACAATCATCTTTCTCCTGGATCCATTGGATCCTGCTCTTCCTCTTCCATTTCCTCTTCCATTTCATTTTCATTTTCATCTCTATCTTTTTGTACATCTCTTCTTCAAACCTCTTGTTGAAAGATTTCTAATTGCCTTCTAAGGGCTCTAATTTCATCTCTAGGTGGACCTCCTCCACCCTGGCCTCCACCTTTGCCATACTGAGCACATCTTGGAGGCATCCTAAATTCAACCCACACTCACAGGTCCTACTACAATTACCTCATGTTCGACCCTCTATTATAGGATCAAGAACTCCCACTCTGATACCACTTGATGAGGGTTGCATGACCAAAAACCTATAGAAATCACAACAAAAAACAACAACATAGAAGATGTGAGCTAGAGAAATGATTCCTCTTTCAATTATTTCCATAAAATGAAATTACATATTTGAAGCTTACATGCTACAACTTCACGGGCTTGATTTATTACAACAAAATCAACTCTAAAAAGAAAAATAATATTTAGAGCCACAATCTACACTATTAGGGCCACCTTCTACACCCCCCACTTAACACTTTTTATTTTCCCCAATAACCTCCCTAGAATGTTCTAGAAAGTACAAATTTCCCCTTTTTGTTTTGGCGCCAAAAGTCCCACTGAGTGATTTCTAGCCTAGAAGAAATTTTTTTATGAAATTCACTTTTTAGAGGATCAACTTCATGAGGCCATAACTTTTGATCTGGGCATCCAATTCACTATTATTCCATATTGTTAGAAATCTCTCAACGAGCTCTACAATGCAATAACCCACCCTAGGTCAATTCAACCACCTTTTGAGCTATTTCAGGGCCTCTAAAGTTTTATATCTGATTTTGAAGCTATATTAGAGAAATTTCTTGGGAAAAAAACTTTAATTTCTCCCAAACCTTGTAGGGTATTTAGGTGTTTCTTTCATGAGCATAAATGTTTTTCAGCTCTGCTCCTTGGGATAAATTTTCACATCCATATGAGCCTATTTTGGCCAACTCACTAAAAATAGTAAGTTCCAATTTTTTTCTATTTTTTATGCTTGGTAGTCTTATATTCCTTAAATGCCATCATGGGACTCAAAACAAATAAAGGGAATAAAGAAAAACAATTTTTTTGGGTGATGCAAGATTGCTCCACACTGCTAGATGCTCCTACATCAAAATCAACCCAAGAATTTAGATAATACCAATCAAATCATACAACTCTAAATTTTGATACAAATTTTATTGTTACAACAAGATCACAACACAAGGGAAACATTGAAAAATACCCAAACTTACCTATCATGAGTGATACAAATGAAAAATAATTGGATCAAAAGAGGTTAATCTTAGGCTATCCTCAACTCCACCACATAACCTTCCACAACCATCTCAAACATCACAAGATACAAGGGTTCACATAGATTATTTTTCAAACAATCATTTCTAACTTACCACACATGAGATACTTGAGATGTAACAGGACCCTAAGGTTCATCATCTTGTTAACACAATTTTCAAACTAAATCCTACCCAATATATGCTTACATTAGCAAAAGAAGGAGCCAAAATTCCTTCTACATTTGATGTGAAGACACCTAGGGAACAACCATTTTCAAACATTTTATCTATGGGTCAACCCTCTTAAAACATGGGTCAATCCTCTCAAAATGCGCCTTTGGTACATAACATCATTCAATCTAACCCAAAAAAAATTCATTACATGTGCCAATCCAACCTACAACTAGTAGAGTGGATGCAACTAATCTCACAAGTCAACATGGAAATCCTCAAGGTCTAGGGAATTAGAAAATGTGGACATTCAAAATGCCTACTCCAATGTTCCACCCATATTTTGTGATATTACTAGTACACAATGTTCACAACTTACATCACATAAAACTCAAGGCTCACAACTCATGTCACATCAATCACAAGGTTCAAAACTCATATCACATCAACCACAAGGTTCACAACTCATATCACATCAACCTCAAGGTAGTCAACCACCTTAGGGTTGTCAAAAAATACCCCAACAACCAAAAAGTTATCACACATCACAGGGTCCTCAAAGTCAAACCCAACCTCCTCTAGGTTTTCAACTACCTCAAGGGTCACAAAACATATCACAAAAACCTCAAGGTTCTCAAAACATACCTCAACAACCACAAGGTCCTCAAGTATCACAATATTTAGGATCTCAAAACAAAAATCAAGGATCACAACAAATATTTAAAAATAAAATGGGTTCACAAAAGCCCGTGGTTTCCCCACAACATCAAATCTTGTAAGGTATTATATCACAACAACATCCAGGAAACATTTCCCCACATCAAAATCAACATGTCTCAAATAAAAATATACCAAATAATTTGTCACAAAATTAGAACTTGGTTACACAAAAAGAACAATATCAAGCTTTTCAAAATCAAAATATTCATCCCAGTCACAACAGACTCATAATACCGATCCAAAAAATCCATCACATATTCCACAAAATCAATACATCACAATGAATCCAAATATTCCACCTTCACAAAGCATTTTTCCATCACCCCAAAGACAAGAAGCTTAGAAATCCCAACAAAAAGCTACTACACAACAAGAAGCCTTCCAAGCACAACAAGATAAAAAATCCTTACAATCACGAGAAGCTTTGCAAGCTCAAAAATCCTTACAAGAACACCAATATCAACAAGATTTGAAATCTCAACAAAAATACACCCAACAACAAAAATTGGTTGCACAAAAACAATAACAACAAGGCTCACAATATAATCCACAAAAAAAAAGAATACACTACTTCTCAACAAAAAATAGCCAAAAAAATTCATATGGAGCATATTGTACACCTCCACCATCATCACCTCAAAATAAACAATAAAAAACCAACCTAAAATTCATGCCATTTAGTACATATATAACAACACATCATCATATCAAAATCCAATTTACAACTCATCTACCATCCCATAATTCAACACACATGCTCCACCATTGAACAATCCTCAAGAGGACCTCTTTTCACAAATCAAGACAATCACATAGAAGATATTCAAATAGGGAAAACCAAAAGGTCAAACGTAGTGCAATATTTGTGTCGATGTCCATTTTATCATAATATCACAATGGTATCATTCCCACTAGGATTTGAGATCCCTAAATTTGAAAAATAAAAGGGCATGGAAATCCAAAGGAACTCATTAGGGAATTTTATGTGGCATGCATGAAAGTAGCATACAACAATTCATACCTAATGTATCTCTTCCCAAGAAGTTTGGGAGGCCAAGCTATAGAGTGGTTATCACACCTACCTCCAAGAATCAAGACATTCCAAGAGATAATAGATCAATTTGTATCACATTTCTCCTCCAATCTTGATATAGACGTAAACTTGGAGGAACTCTATACCATTAAAGAAAACAAGGGAGAAGCATTTTTTTTTTATAATGGTGGAGACATAGAGAAAGCAATTGTTAATAGCCAATACCAGAAAAGAAACAAGGAAAGATCATTGTCAAAAATTTAGAAACTAACCTAGCCTTCTAATTGAAGATGCAATGTGTTTCGACATATGAGGAACTAATATCAAAATTTCTCAAGATTAAAGGAACCCTAAATTATAGGGGACCCACAAAAAACCAAAACCAACCACCTAGTTTCAGTGACAAACCTTGATATTGGGCTAAAACCAAGACAATTACTAATGATAGTGTGCTAGACGTGAAGGTTGTGATTAAGGCACCATCAAAAACACAAACCATATAAAATAACACTCAATAGAACAAAAAATATAATAAAAAAATAAATTCAATAATGTCAACCCCCAAGACAATCGCAACCAAGATAAAACATTTACCCATAATGGTGTAAATTCACTCCCTTGGGGGAAACCATTGAAACAGTGTTGAAGAAACTGATTCAATAAAATCTCACAACTCTCCCTGATTACAAGAACTATCAAGAAACACAAGTGAAACCTCTGTGGTATAGGGATGAAGATCATTATGAGTTTCAACAAATGAAGGGACACAAAACAAAAAGTTGTGTCAAACTCAATAAGATCTTATTGAGCAAGGAGATATTGACATTGATAAAAAATTAGGGAATGAAAATATAAAAATTTATAAGGCTCCTATGCCTAATCATGGGAACACAAGATTTTGGAAAGGAATCAAGATAAAATAGGGAAAACCATACCTATGATAATACGATAGGATAGATACTTGTTACTATTCCATCATAATATGAGGAATCAAACATTCATCAAGATAATTTATTAAAAAAACATCCAAACCAATCAACAATGTCTAGCAATGGCATAAAGTATGTATCATATTTTAATATTCCTCTCTCATATGGTTTCCTTATTAGAAATATTGAGGAAGTTCCAAGGAAACAAGAAACATCCCTTATTTCACCCATACCTAATAAAGTTTGCAATGAGTCTTTCATCAATGCTATACTATCCACCTAATAGTCATGTCAAGAGGAGACTCCTGAGTATAACAAAATTTTCTCTGAACTGAGTTAGGATCAAGAGCCCATATCCCCACAACATTGGGGTATGTATAGGATCATCATGGAAAAAACAGGTCCTTAACTGGCGAAAAACTTAGAAAAATCAAAGTTAGGCAACTTGACGTAAAAATTTGAATAAGTTATCTATATTATTTCAAAAATTTGTAAGAATAGAATTTGTAGAAAATTGAATGTCATTTCTAAACTACTAGGAACTTATTTTTAAAAAAAAAATCTATTTGGTGAAAATTTAAAATTTCAATGCAATAGTACTTAAATTTCAAGGAAAAATAAGTAGGTGTCTGTCTGACCACCCTAACCACAATAAAATGATAATAATTTTTTATAATATTTTAGATATAAGTAGAGGAATCATGTCCGAATGTGATGCATATTTTTTGTAATTTTTTCCAAGTAAATAAATAATTATGAATTTTTTATTACAACTTTTAAAAAATATAAAAAAACGTATGTCTGACCACCTTAACTTGGTCAAAACTTCATGAAATTCATTTTTTTTTTTAAATCCTATAATATGTGAAGCATTGAATGTGACACATGTTTTGGATTCAAAAAAATGTGATAACGTTTGAAAGCTACAAATGTTTTTCAATCAACCAATCAATCAATACTTTAGTCATAATTCAAATAAAAAGTAAATAATAATTATTTATTAAATTCAAAGTAAAGTATAATTTATATTTGTGGAAAGACTAGAATATCCTTTAAAAACCCTTTTCATTTAATCAATTTTGGGTAAAAAAAAGGTCATTAGCCACATACCCTACACAAATCCATCATATCGCCACTTTTTGGCCCATCATGATCCTGCACATACCCATTATCATGATTAACATAATATCTTCCAATCCATAAGTTATAATTTCTCTACCATAAGTCAAGATGAAGAGTTAACTTCCACAAAGTATTTTCATGATTTAATGAACATATTTTAATCCATTCAAAACTTCAAAAATATCCTTGGTATTACCTATGAGATGTTTCCTTCTAGGGGACAAATAGATGTTCATCCAAAACAAGTGTCTCCCAATCTTGAATTTATCACACAAGAAAAAATAATGGTATAAATTCTTGATTCTTATAGTAATTGTGCATCATCATTGTCTCTTGAATCAACATCAACAAATAACACATACCAAGTTCTAATTAAAGACATTGAGTATTAATATATCAATCATTATCCAAGAAAAGGGATATGTTTACATAAACATGGTATCTTGGAATTAGAGAAGATAATTAACATTCTTAAACAATGAGAACCAATGAAAATATCATGTGTTTATGGAAAGTCATTTTTATTAGCCATTTATCAAAGGATACATTACTAGAGCAAAGGATTAGGTCATGTTAAACATGACATCTTGAAGCTAGCAGAATCAACACATGCCATTAATGTTGGAATATGGCTTCTAGTGTTGTCATTTATGGCAACTAAAGTCATTATTTTGGTTTGCATATCTGTATGCTTCACCAGATCATCATTTTGAGTTGTGGATTCCTAGGATAGGTTGTTAGGCATATATGTTATCTTACTGTTAAGTTTTGTGGTGTTGTAATAATCAATGTACAAGTAAGGAGATCTAGTAGGATGTTTTTCTATTTATTTGCTCATTGTGGCTAACTTAATGAATGTGGCATGTTGCGGATGCATAAGGAGTAATTATTTAAATTTTTTTATGTTCAAGAATATTTTTTTAGGTCCAAGCTATGTTGTGGCCAACTTGTATGGGTGCACATAAAAAAATGTTCATGATTTGAGTGGACACATGGAGAATATTTGGTTTGAAGCCGAATTGTAAAGATAAGATCTTTTGTTGCAGATATATATAAGTGACCAGTTATATCGTTTTTGTCTGCAAGAGGCATGTGAAAGGTGTGTTGAAGGGTGTTGTGATCATTAGAAGAGTGATTAGGTGATTATGCATAGTTTCACTTGTGTATCAAAGATTTTGTGAATCGAGCAGAGTAGAGAAGAATTGCAGAATCAGTCAAAAGGATAGAAGATTGCTACTGAGCTTAATTGGAACTAAAATCAGGCATTCATAGATGTTATTCTCTCAGTTCATTTTCTTGGATCTACTCCAAATAATTTTAAGGAAATGTGCTTCTATATTTTGAGTAGTGAGCTCTCAGAAGTGTGCCTGAATGCAAGTGCATTCCCATTTTGTAATCTTTCTTTTGGGTATACTCAAATTATATTGTGGATTGGCCATCCACCATGGTTTTTCCCCTAATAGGGGTTCCACATAAAAATATTGGTGTTATGGTGTTGTGATTGTTTGTTTTCTATTCATGCATAGTTCTTTTTTTGAAATCTTAAGTGAGTTAAAGATCAAAATAATAAATTTAATTTCTACACAACACTGATTCACCCCCCCTCTCAATGTTGCTTGTTTCCAACAATTGGTTTCAAACCTAGTTCCTCGAAATAATTATAACAACTTGGGGAGATATTGGAAGGTTTGTTTCAATGGATGCAAGTAGTCTTCAAAAAAAACTTATGGTGGCCCTCAGCGATCTTGACTAGTCAAAGTTTGAGAATCAGGAATTGTAAGAAAATATTGAGAGTGTAGAGAAATTCATTCAGTCATTGAAAGTCAAAATCAATGAATCAAGGGAGAAAAGAAAGGAATTGTGTGATTAGCTTAAGGAGAAGAACATAAGCATGGAAGATGAACAACTTAGTCATGCCTTGAATGAGAAAAAAAAAGAGTGTGAAAATTTTTCTAGAGAAAATGTTGCCCTTAAGCGTGAGATGGAATCCATCATGATGAAACTGACCAAGGACATTGAAGATAGAAAGAAGAATAAAGAAAAGCTTGCACAATCCTTGAATTAAAAATCTAAACAGTGTAGCCGATTGAAAAATGGACTGGAGCATTCTAAAAACAATAAGGAATTGTTTGAAAAATAGCTTGATGATCTCAGAAATGAACTTACTACTGTAAATGAGTACAAGGAGATATTCAAAGAAAGCTCAAAAAAACTTGATAAACTGATCAAAGAACATAGGACTGATGGTGACATATGAGGTCCTGGATATGAAGAAGGAGACAGTTCTAGATCTGGACAAAAGAAATCAAGACAAGGAAGATTTAGACAAGGAAATTAGATGAATAGAGCTAGAAGGAATCTAGTAAGACAATTGAATGCTTAAAGATTTAATGACTACTATTTTTCTTGCAAAAAATTTGGTCATGTGGCTTCTCAGTGTAGGAGAAGGATGAACACAAGTGGACCATCATTCTTAGGTCAGTGCTTTAATTTCTATTATTATGATCATAAGTCAAGTGAATGTAGAGTTGGATTGAATAACTTTCATAGAGATGTCAGATGCTATGCATATAATAGATTTGGACATTTTTCTAACTGATGCAGATCAAGAAAAAATTAGTGGAACAATTGGTCTAGACAAAGAAGTGTTGCGTGCTACAACTACAACAAATTTGGCCACACTTCCAGATTCTATTGGAACATAAGAGGTACGGTAAAATAGAACATGCAATAGGATGTTAAGGGAAAAGGTAAAGTCACTACTAATGTGATCAGAAGGGAAATCAAGAAGAAATGGGTGAAGAAGAATCCTTGTGTTGAAGTAAATACTCCAACACCAGAATTTGCTTCTATTAATTCCTCTGAGAATTAGTTTTAGTCCTTTGGCCTAGGGGGAGTTATCAAGAAAATATTTTAACCCCCTGTAGGTAACTGATACTGGAATGTGGACAAGTCTTGTAGGTGGATCAATGATTTTTAGATATTGTTCAACCAATTGGAAGCAGTATTGCAGAGTTTTGGAGATATGTAGAAGAATCATCTATCTCAGTACATGGAAATAGGGTAACCCGATGAATTATGTTAAAATCATTTATTGTGACAAAAAGAGTTACATGTGTGGATGATAAAAGAATATTTCTATCCTTCATTTTTCACTTTGCATTTTAGAGAAAAGTAGTTTGGAGAGCCCTGAAGTGAACTTTGTTGATTTTTGGAGAGATTCAAGCATGAAGAAGATTCTATGATGAAACTTCAATCCAACGGAAAGGTATTTATAAAAAATCTTGTGAATTTGTTAATTTGCAATCATGTCCACTCCCCTGGTAGTCAAAGTCAATGATAGACTATGCACAAAATTCAAATGCCTTCCTTATAAGTCTGTTGAGATTGAGCCCTTAGGAACGTTTTCATTTGTACCATATAAATTTTTGGATATTGAGGATATTAGTGATTATAAACATGCAAATTGAAGAATTAGGAAGCTCTCAATTGATGAATCTATATTCCCATCATATAATTCAAGAGGATTTTACTATAAAACTAGAGTTTAAAACCCTAAAAGAGAAGAAATTCAAGTAGTTTGCAAAATTTCCCATATTTGAAGAAAATGAATGGCTATGATATGTTCTGAGCCATGTTCATGCCAAGTTCGTGTGGTTGGATGTGCCATTTAAAATTATGAAAGAGGCTATATGTGTAGTCACTGGTATGAATCCCACCGGTGGACTTCAAGTCTTGAAATCCATAAAGAATGACAAGGTTACTGAGGCAACATGTGCTCAATGGGATAGAAGGGAAATGACAATAGGTACATTGTTGAAGTGGATGTGAAATTCACATCAATGGTTATTAGCTATAAGATCTACCATTCAAGCTAGGATAATTTTGTATCTGGTATGGCCATCTACGCAACTTATGAGATGGTGAAACAAAGTGCAGATTATGATTTGTGTGAGTTGCTTAGAAGTCAGTTGATGGAGAATTTGGAAAAAATCAAGAAAGATAAGAAGAATACTTTCAAATATGGAAATATTCTATTGTGTTTGTTCTTCTACTTCATGAGTGAGGTTCTGGGAGTTGGAAAAGAACATTGGAAAAATGATGAGGTAGTAGTTGTTCAGATAAGGAATATGTTGTTTGGAATTGGTGATCACTAGATCAATAATACTACCATCTGGGGGTACTTTAAAAATTTCTAGAATATGATGCATACCAAGGAAAGAATTCCCACTTCAGTTGTGGAACAATACAAAGATACTATCTACTTCATGGTGGACATTGATCAATTCCATATGGAAGCTGTTGATCCCAAAACAATTTGGATCATGCCTATGGGTACGAAGTAGAGAACATTTTGAAAATGTATGTAGAACACTTGTTGAGTTCGCCTCTAGATTAGGGAGAAGAGAGGTTTGGAAATTATGCAAAGAAAATTATGCAGGTTCACATGGAACTAAAAAAACCGGTGATAGTCAGGAGAGTAAGGAAAGAGGTAGAAGTTTTTGCAGAAATTGAAAGAAGTGAGAAGGAAGAGAGATAAGGCTAAAGCAACAAAATAGAAAGAGAAAGCTAGTCTAGGAACATCTTCTACCTACGCTTTATCTACTAGGAGATCCCTTGCAACCAAGCTAGTGCAAGACAAGGCATCTAGAAAAAAGGAAGAAGAATAAAAGCACAAGAACATATGAAGCTATTTTTGAAGATGAGGAGGAAAGTAAATTAGAAGAAGTTGTGAAAGAAATGAAGGCTATTGCAACTCAAATTGTTAAGTTAAACAAAGCAAGTCTTCCGTTAAAGAAGAAGAAGCAAAGAAAAAGGAAAAAGTTGACAAATTTGATATGTCAATTGAGGAAGTTGAGAATGTAGTTGTCAAAGATGGAAATCTCAAGCCCCTTTGTGAGTTGTATGAAACTTTTGATGAATCTGGTTAGAAAACTCTTGAAGAAGCCACAATAAAACATTTGAATATTTTCAATAAGGTTCTTGTTTAAATTATGTCTGGTTTACCCAAGAGTCTCTATGATGTTTTGGAGTCAAGAATATTAAGTGCCAGAACAGAAGAATAAAATCCGAGGAAAATAATTCTTGCATATCTGTGTCTAGAAATGTCAATTGAGGAGATGAATTTGCTCCTTGAAAAGGCCAAGAAGGATTTTAAAAGAAAGAAAAGGGTGAATAAACTCATGATCGGTGAAATTGATGCCATGGTTAGTGAAACCAAGAAAATTTTGGAAGTGTTTCTATTAAAGAATAAGATTAATGTCGAGGAAGTAAATACTAAAAATGTTTCGAAGAATGAGGAAGTGAATGCAGATGTTGAGGATTTTTAGATTCCTCTTGATGTAGAAAATATAGAGACACCTATGGAAATTGAAGATCCTAAGGTGATATTTGCTGAAGAGAAGGAGGTGTAAAATCAATCTATCCACTTTGTCCTGAATTCAGATGATGAAGGTTGCTTCAATTACTCAAGCCAAAGCTAGTGAGAAGATTTTGAAGTCCCACATAGAAGATAGTGAATTGCTAAGCCTTGCATATGAAGTTCTACAGAAATTAATGCTTACTCATGTAATGGATCCATCTGGTTCCTCGTCTAGTGAGTTAAAGAAACTCATAAGTTTAGTAAGTTCTCACTTTGAATATTTTGAAAAATCAGCCTTGATTAAGGTGCAAAAGGAGTTTAAGGAAAAGAGATTTGGTAGTTTGAAAGAACTGATTGCAAAAGATAATACTTTGCTAGCCACCTACATGAGACATGTTCAAGATAATTTTTTTGAAGGAGGAAAAGTGTATAATTCATGTTTAGTTTTTTTTTAAATTCACTGAAGCCAATGAGAAAAAGGTGAAGGATATTGAAAAGAAACTGGCTACTATCTTTGATGCTTTTGATACATTAGTTGGTAATGTTGGTGAACAAGAAGGTCAAGTAATATCTTTTCTTGACAAAATAAGGAGTTTAAAGCATGAAAAATGAAAGGATTGTTGGGAGAGTATGTGAACTCAGGGGAATAATTAGTCCAAAGATTGAAATAATAGAAAATGCATTAAAAGAGGCCAAAGATGCTATGGCAGCTCGTGACCCAATAAATATTGAAGCTACAGAAACCTTGTCTTATCTACTTTGTGGTCACATAACCATTTTGGAGAGTTTCAAAAGAGTTTGGGACATAAATCTAAGTGTGTTGAAGAATGATTTTGTAGATGTTTTCAAACTTATGTAAGTCACAAGCTATGTTTGTATAGTTTTGAAATTTTGTCTTTTGGACTTCCCAATTTTTTTCATTGATTTCAAAGGGGGAGAGAGTGCACTAAAAAATGCCTTGACTTTCTAAGGGGGAGCAACATTTTGAAAAAGAAGTTTTGTTTTGAAATTTTTAACTTTGGCAGGGTACTTACTAGTTTTGACATTTAGTCATTTTTCACTAAGTGTTTCAATCAATGCCAAAGGGGTAGATTGTTGGAATATGGCTTCTAGTGTTGTCATTGATGGAAATTAAAGTCATTATTTTGGTCGGTAGATCAAAATTTGGTCATACCGATAAATAAATTATAGAACATTGTTACTGATAGAAAGCAAGAAGAACAGGGTATCTAGGTAGTATGTCGATCTATATCCTTCATCAGATCATTTTGAGTTGTGGATTCCTAGGATAGGTTGTTAGGCATATATGTTATCATATTATTAAGTTTTGTGGTGTTGCATTAATCGTTGTACGAGTAAGGAGATCAGGCAGGATGTTTTCTGTTTATTTGCTCATTATGGTCGACTTAATGAATGTGTTATGTTATAGATGTATAAGGAGTAATTATTTAAATGTTTTTATGTTCAAGCATTCTTTTTTGGTTCCAAGCTATGTTGTGGCTGACTTGTATGGGTGTGCATCAAAAAAATTTCATGATTTGAGCTGACACAGGGAGAATATTTTGTTTGAAGCCAACTTGTAAAGATAGGATCTTTTGTTGCGGATATATATAATTGATCAATTATATCATTTTTGTGTGTAAGAGATATGCGAAAGGTTTGTTTAAGGGTGTTGCAATCATTAGAAGAGTGATTAGGTTATTATGCATAGTTTCATTTGTGCATTAATGATTTTGTGAAGAGAGCAGAGTAGAGAAAAATTGTAGAATGAGTCAAAAGGACAAAAGATCACTACTAAGCTTAACCAGAACTGAAATTAGACATTTGTAGATGCTATTCACTCAGTTCACTTTCCTAGATCTAATCCAAATAATTGTAAGGAAGTGTGCATCTATATTTTGAGGAGTGAACTCTAGGAAGTGTGCTTGAATACAAGTGCATTCCTATTTTGTAATATTTCTTTTGGGTATACTCAGATTATAGTGTGGATTGGCCATCCACTACGGTTTTTCCCCTAACAAGGTTTCCACATAAAAAATATTGGTGCTATGGTGTTGTGATTGTTTTCTTTCTGTTCATGTATATTTATTTTGTTGAAAGCTTAAGTGAGTTAAAGATCAGAATAATAAATTTAATTTTTTCACAACATTGATTCACCACCCCTCTCAGTGTTGCTTGTTTTCAACAAGTAATACCTCGACAACATCAGGGGAAACTTTGTTTTATGCAAACATCAACATAGGGGGAATGCAGGATCCTTATGATGAAACCATTTCTAATGTTACAACTAGCCAAACAATGCAATATCATCTGCACATCCTTCCATTAGCAAATTGGGACCAACATCAAAAGAAATATTTTAATCAAAGCAAGGAGAAACTCACCAAATCAAAATGGAAAAAAAGATACAAATGGATACGAAAGAATACAAAAGAAAATTGTCCCAATCATAATCCATTTGTCAAAGAAACTATGGGGAAAAATAAAAAAAGGGAAATGTATCCATCAAAGATGTTTGTAAATACAAAAGAATGCTTCTCAAGTGATGTATAAATTATATCAACCAATTCGTCCTAATTCCACTGAAAAAATTTTCTCCACTCATCATTTCTCATCTTCCCAAATTTGAAAAGTAAAAGGTTCCAAACTATCAACTAATCCATCTCATACCTCTTCATGCATGTCACCATCCACTTCATCATTCATGATAGCTAGTTCTCACATTGACCATATGTTGGCAACTACTCCTCATCATATGGATTCTAAAGGCACTATATTGTGATGTGCACACCTAGATGAGGTTAAATCTAGTATCAACAAGGTAGATCAAAATTATCAAAAGTTACATTCAAGCACCTGTATCTTAGCAAAAAAGCTTCTTCAAGTGGGATATCATTGGAATGTTTTTGATAAAGGAAAAAATAGGTTTTATAGGGACCCAAAACTAGCAAGTTTACAACAAAAAAAAGAGAAGTAAAAAAAAGTCCAATTGAATAAACAAGATGCAATAAAAGAAAAAATCATAAAAATTAGCAGCCAGCTAAAAAAGGCCAGGAAGGTCAATCAAAGAACCAGTCAAAACACAAGCCAAAAAATAGCAGTAACTAACCTAGAGTCTTCAGAACAGACTCAATCTTGGCTTCTAGGTCCTGCATATCCTAGACACTCTTCTTGAAAGTTTGAATAATATGCGGTGTGGGGGATGCCTTCCTTTTCAGATTAGCCCTAGTTCTCTTCGAAATCCCAAAGTTCTCTTCCTACTTTTTATCTTTCACCTCTTCCAAATCAACAACCAAGGACCCCTGTTGAGCTTTATCCAATTTTTCAGTCATAGCATTGATAATGTTGGCATTATGTCTTGCCATCCTATTATTCTGTTCAATAATGATCTTCATAGTGTTTTTTATTTTTTCCAATTCAAATTTCTATCCTTCTGTCCTTACCTGCATTGTCCTGGATCTCTTTACTAGCAATGTTTTCATTATGCTCTACATCCTTCTTGCATAACACAAAAATCTTAGCTCCCATTTCTTCCAATTTTCTCTAGATGACCCAGTTTTTTATTTTCATGTCATTAATTTCAAGAAAGATGCATTTTGACATTCTGAAATGGTCCACAACATTATTCCTAGCTATGCCCAGAAAATCAGCAGAAGGTTCCCTATCAAGATTGAAGCAACTTTTAGCAGGGTTAGAGGCTCTAGGGGACCCAATTCTAACATCTCTATCAGTTGACGAGACAACATAGGAAGAATTATTATTGGCACTAGAATCCTCAGAATCAGGAGAATCTTCAGAATATGAAACAATATTTTTGATAGGTAGATTCTTTCTTACACCTTTGGCTTTAGGAGTAGAGCTTCTAGGCTTAGAAGTAGGGCAAACTTTAACAGACTGGGGATTATGGATTTGGGTTTTCTTGCCAGTCTGGAAAGAGGGTGGATTCAGGACCATCCTAACCAAACTCAAATTAGGTTTATTCCCCAAACAACTAGGTTAAGTGTCATCCTTCTCAGACTCTGAAGAGGCATCTAGGTTAGCAGGGGTTGGCATGTTTAGTAAATGTTCAAAAATTACCCTAATCAGACCAATACATAATATAGGATGTTTTTTATGGTTTTTCTTATGGTCTTCTAGGCTCTTTCTTAAGGAACAAAGAAGATAGTATGGGAGAGAAACCATGACCTTATAGCGAAAATAATTGAGCAAGGAAAAGTGATAGCCGTAGACCCTAGTTAAACAACCATCTAGGGTGATATACTCCATTATGACACGAAGAACTTTTCTCTAGAGAGCTTTAATGGTGTCGGCCTCAAAGTAACTATTGGAAACTTTCACCAGTTTCAATTTTTCCTTGTCTTTATTTGGAAATATGACCACTGCTTCATCAGAGAAAGTCTTGTCCCAAAAAAAATTGTGTCCTTCAATGCACATACTAGTAACTTCAGCAATGATATTTTCATCAAGCTTAACTTTCCTATCAAAAAGGGTTATTTTTCCATTTTCCCAATTCTTCTCAAAATGTTATGTAGCTTCTTGATTAGACCAATGGAGTTTTTCTAGAAAAGGGAGTAAACCCCCACTTTTAACTTTGTTCCATGCTTTAGTGTTTCTTGTGTGCATCTCGAAGTTGTCCGGCTCAACTCTTTTTCTATCTCCTCCCATTTTAGCAAGCATAGTAATGTAGACAGAGATGAAATCTTGACTCGAAATGGTTCCACCAAACTTGTGAGCCCAAAAATCATGTCGAGCAAGCTTACATGATAAGCTAATTAGCTCGGCCCCATGCAATCTAATGATAGTGATGTACCTACCCTATTCTATCATCATTAATGAGGTGACACCCATCTTTCCCATGTGACGCATCATAGTTCAATAAGGCTCATACATTAACAGCTAATTCACTAATGTTTAACCAAGCTCATTGTCCTTTGCATTTTACCCCTTCATTTACAAAAAATTCCACCATAGCATTGGCTTCTCTATAGGCATGGGATATCTTTATATCATCAAACTTAGCTAAGGTTGAAATAGCATCATCAATCCAAGACTTTATGGTCCACGAGGGGGGGGGGACCTACCTAAAAGACACTCAATAATATTTTTTGAGTCCCCTTCAAGCCAAAGGTTTTTAAAATTCAGACTATGAGCCAAATTTATAACATGAAAAGCTCCAACAACCTTCGCTAAGTGATTGGTTTGTGAGCCAAGGGGTGTGGCAATCACACCAAGAGAATTTCCAAAATAATCCCTTATAACTCCGTTGCTTCCCACCACCCTAGGATTACCTTTAGCCACCCCATCAAAGTTAGCTTTGATCCAATCGTTATGTAGAAAAGTCTAGCAAACACCCTCCTTGTACTTCTTAGCATGTTTAGGAGCACGTCAAATATCAAAACTGATATTCCATTCCTTAGAAATCGTCAAATCATAGGGAGAAAAAGCCACTTTCTCAGTGTTACAAACCTTCTGGGGAATTGCATTGAAATTTTCTTTTATTAATGTAATTATTTTATCAAACACAATAACCACCGAAGATTCTTTCTCTATAAATTCTATTGATTCTTTCTTTCCATAGACCCCAATCAACATGAGGGAAGGAAAAATCCCATAGTTTTGAAAGTGTAGGGTTGTGAGTAGGGGCTTTCCATTAGATGAAGAAGTCTTAAATTGACTAGGGTAACACCCAAGATAAATGCCAATAATAGAGGAAATTTTCCCAAATCAAGGCAGCAAAAGGACAATGAAGAAACAAATGACAAACTGAGTCAGCTTCCATGTTGCACAGATAACATCTATTGGGTATTTGAAAGCCTCGCTTGCAAAGATTATTGACCATGAGCACTTTGTTTTGAAAAAGGATCTAGAAGAAGATGTTGACTTTAGGTACCAGGTGTTTGATCCAAGAATTCAAACAGAAGGGAGGAGGAACCTAGGTAGAAGATAGCCTGGAAAAAGTTGACAAAATAGAATAGTTGCCTAAAGGTTCATCTTTCCAAACAAGATGGTCTTCTGTCTGATCATAGCAAAGTCTGATAGCCAATAGGGATGAATGAACAAGAGCAAGAGCCTGACTAACAAGACACAGATCAACCCATTTTCCATTCATCCAATAATCTTTAACATACAAACCAAATAGAGCTTTACAAATTTCAGCCTACCCATGAAAAGGTTCAATTTTGGTAAGTAGCTCATTAAACAACCATCTATCCTCCCAAAATCTTGTTTGGTTTCCACTCCTAACTTGCCAACCCACTCCTATTTCAACAAATTTTCTACCAGTAATCAGGTTATTCCAACAGGTTGAGCCTCTAGATAGAAGATGGGATTCCGTCATGATTATATGAGATCTGTTATTCTCTAAATATTTGCTTGTCAGGATTTCATTCCATTCCCCTAAGGATGAAAATAGCCTCCAAATTTGTTTAGCAAGAAGAGTCTTGTTAACCATCTTGATTTTTCTAAGACCTAAACCACCGGCATATTTAGGTCTACACACCAGATCCCACCGTATTAAAGGCAGTCTTTTTATTTCTTCAATACCCGACCAAAGAAATAATTTTTGAATATTTTTGGCATCCGCAAACTTGTCAGGGATTTGAAAAAGGCTTAAAACATAAATCGACAGATTCTGAAGAGTAGCTTTGAGGAGCTGTAATTTACCAGCTTGACTTAGCAAAGCTCCTTTCCATCTAGCAAGCTTCTTAATGGACCTCTCAACCAATGAAATCCAAAAGGACTCTGGGGGTTTTAGGCTTAAAGGTAAGCCTAGATAGGTGGTAGGTAAAGAGTACACCCTGCAACCTAGGATTCTAGAAATTTTATTTTGTCTATGTTCAGGAGTATTAAAGAAGAAGAGAGAGATTTTCTATTTATTAATCAATTGGCCAGATGCCCTACCATATGCATCTAGTAGATATTTAAATGTCTTTCCCTTTGAAACAATAGATTTTCCCAAGAGCATGGTATCATCGACAAACTATTGATGTGAGCAGATCAAATTGCTAGAGGATGGTTTAAGACCAATAAGGGATCTTTGATCAATCATCCTTTTCAAATTTCTTCCAAGATTTTCAGCCATAATAGTAAATAAAATAGGGGAAATAGGATCTCCCTATCTTAGACCTATGGAGCTTTGAAAGAAAATCAAGGGAGATCCATTAATCATAATAGAGATAGAAGCAGTAGACACAAGCTACTCCAATAACTAAAGAACCCTGTTGCTGAACCCAAATGCCTTTAAAAATTTTAAAGAAGAATTTCCAGTCAACTCTATCATAGGCTTTTGATATATCAATCTTTAAGAGGAAATCTTCAGTCTTTGATTCAACCAGGGAATGGATATTCTCATGCACAGTGACTATTGAATCAAGGATCTGTTTTCTAGGGACAAATCCATTTTGTTGAGGTGAAATTAGAGTTGGCAAAAGAATTAAAAGTCTGGTAATCATAACCTTCGAGATGATTTTGTAGATAGAGTTACAAAGGTTGATGGGTATGAAAGCATCAAATTCCACCACTCCAAGGTTCTTAGGAAGAAGAACTAGAAAAGTAGCATTCAACTCTTTTAGGAGACTTCTAGACCCAAAAAATTCTTTAACAACATTCACCACATCCTCTCCAACAATCTCCCAAAACCATTGAAAGAAGAAAATAGGGAACCCATTAGGACCTAGAGCTTTACTCCCTTCAAAGGAAAAAATAGCCTTCCTAACTTCCTCACTAGAGGGAATAGCAATCTGCATAGAGTTATCTTCCTGACTGATCACATTAGGTATAACCTCTATCAAATGATCTTGATCATTTTGGTTATTTTCCTCATTCTTAGAAAGAATATTTTTGAAGAAGATAATAGCATGCCTTCTGATATCCTCCTCCTCCTCATACCTATTATCATCAACTTCAATAAGAGAGATTTTTTTAACCGCCATATATTTTGAGGCCAACAAGTGAAAGTACCTAGTTTTTTTGTCACCTACAGATAACCATAAAGCTCTAGATCTTTGTCTCCATAACTCCTCTTCTTTAGAAATGATGTCGTGCATCTTAATAAGTATCTCATTCTATTTTTCCTTAATATCATTCAAATATCCTTCCTTTTGGATTTTATTTTGGATCTCCCCCAACTCCATTTGCAGATCAAATTTTATCCTAAAAATGTTACCAAAGGACTCTTTTTTCCATTTTTTAAAATTGAATTTAACTTCCCTTAGCTTTCTGGCTACTCTAAACACAATAGTTCTAGAGATATTATATTAATATTCCACCATTTCCTAATTTCATCTTTAAAACAAGGATGGGAAAGACATATTTTTTCAACTTTGAAGGGGATATTTTTATTTATCTTTAAAGGATCCACAACAAAACTTATGGGGAAATGGTCAGATCCAACCCTAGAAAGGGCTTTTAGAGAACAATAATAGTTTAAGAACCATTGATCAGAAATTAAAGTTGTATCTAATATAACCTGGATTAGATCCATACCCTTTATGCGATTTGACCAGGTATCAGAGGCACCCTGCAAATCTAGATCAATCAATTCCTAATTATTGATAAAATTTTGAAGATCCTCCTTCCTTTCTGCATTGGTCTGAGATCCTCCAATTTTTTCTTCATTCAATAAGTGAGTATTAAAGTCTCCCATGACAACCCATGACTCACTATTAAAAATCCTTCGAAAAGCAACCAACTCCAACCAAGAAAATTTTCTTATACCTTTTCCATTGGGAGCATAGATGTTTGATTGAATATAGCTAAAATTATCCCTAATGTGGGTAAATCTAGTAGCAATATGGTTCGAGCCATCCAAAATTGGATCCCTTTTGATTATGTGACTATTCCAAAAAGTGGCAATACCTCCTGAAGCACCATTTGAGTTATTTCCATGTATACTACAATAGTGAAATAGTTTCATCTTTTCCACTTTTTCCTTTGACATTTTAGTTTCCTGAATAAGGAGAATATCTGGCTTATGATCTCTAAAAAAATTGTGCAGAACATCCTACTTATGGGGATTATTAAGTACCCTAATAGTTGATGACATGATCTTCATGATTTTCTAGGGAAGTGGAGGCACTCTGAGATGGTTTTCTGAAATCCATCCGCAATATCCTAAAAAATATTATACTCTCTTGTCCATTTAGTAGATATTTTTCCATGAGAGTTCTTTGTTGCTCCATAGTCTTCCTTGGCTTTTGATCTAGTGGAGATACCAATTGGAGTATTCCATTGTTTATCTTTTTCCTTCTTTTTCTTGGATAAAATCTCCTCTCTATTAGTATCTTCTTGACTTTCTGTCTCTTTACTAGATTCCCATTCCTTATCAATTAAAAGTATTTGCTCCTAGGCTAATGTGTCCATGATGCTATTCAAATTAAAGGTTGAATAGTCACTAGAAAGTTCTATAGTTTGGTCCAGATTATAATAGGAGTCCTTTACTAATTTTGAGAAATTAGGATCCGTAAAGGGATCTACACCCGAAGGAAAAAAACCTTCAGAGGAAGGGAGCAGAAGAGGGATATTCAGCTCCAAGGATAGACCTTGGATAGGAATGTCCTCCAAACCTAGATTCCCTTCTATATTCTCAGCGGGGCTCATCACTTGGAATAAAGGGCCACTATTCTGACTCTACTTTTCATCACCAACCAATTGCCTCGCACTTGCTTCTTTTTCCTTAGTTGTCAAGGTGTCCTCCAAATCCTTACACTAGGGTTCTTGTGGAACAACACATTTACTTCCCATATCACAACCAACCTCTTTTGAGATACCATTAACATTAAACTCTTTATTCTCTAGGCTTTCCCCTTCTAATTTCTTTCTCCATACAAATTTTTGAAGTTCTAATTGGCTTCTCCTTTTCTTTGATGGCATTTAAAGGACATTTCTTAGCCCAGTGCCCAGATTTTTTGTATTTGAAACAAGCAAAAGGGATAGTTTCAAACTCAATATCCTACGACTAGGAGCCCAACTTCGAAATAATCTTGATAGATGAAGGAAGGCCAATGTTCTGAGAGACCCCCACACATATTCTTGCAAATAACAACCTCTTTCTAGCAGTTGCCATAGAGTCAATAGAAAGAAGCTTTCCAAAAGAGTTCACAATGCCATAAAAGACATCTTCATTCCAGTACTCTAGGGGGAGACCTGAGAGTTTGACCCACAGTGGGACATTCTAAAAAATAGACTCTGAAGTTCTAGATTTGAAGACCATTTTTTATCAGCTAGGCAAGATTTCCCTATTACCCATGGACCGCCACTTCCTAGAGCCAAGATATCCTCCCTGTAGGTGAATTCAAATGCAAAAAAATCCCTCCAGGAGTGCCGCCATTGAAAATTTTCTATAAGTTCTCCATTTTTTTTTACAAACTCCCTAACCACTTCAATGTTTGGTCTAGGGCCCATAAATTTACCCACCAGGGTTCTTTCCATTAAAGTAATGTTATGATCAATTAACAGATCTCGCAAAGAAATTGCAAACTTACCTTTCTCAAGGATAGAGATATTTTTCATTGGAGGGAAAGATGAATTTTCATTTGGATTAACCCCAAACAAAGAGACCCAAGGTTTATGATTTCCTCCATTTTCACCAGTGGTCCCCACCATGCCTTTAAGTTTTTCACTTTTTTTATTGAAGGGGAACCCACAGGTTTAGCAGCTGAAATATCCTTTGCTCCCGCATCCACCATAATTTTGTTTTTGGAATCCTCTTCTTCTAGTTCAGCCTCACCTTGCTTCTTACTCGAAACTAGCGCTGATCCCACCTATGATGTCTTGGATCCTACTCTGCCATTTTTTATGATGACCCTTGTTACTTTGGATATCATTGGAATGTTATGATAGTAGCATCTTTATCAGTACCACCAGGTGGTTCAACATAAGTATAAACCTTTAAAAAATCATAAAATCATAAAATGAAGAAATAGTAAAGATAAAAATCATCCTCGAATGAAAACCACTTTGGTGGCACTTTGGGAAAGTACTATGATAAAAACTTGGAAAACAAGAATCATGAGTAGAATTAAGTGTTTGTATGTACTATTTAAGATGAAAGCATTTCATCCCCTTCATGATGAATCTAGAGTTACCTCCACCAATCCAACTTGTCTTTATCCAAATCTAACCAAAAATATTTTAATCTTGATAAAGGTTGGGGGTATACTTCAACCTTTCTCAAGGAAAATTCATGCATTGTCTTTACTACTTTTATCTCATAAAGTCTCATTTTCCTATCTATATCATTGAAACTATTGCACACTAAATCTCTATTGAAATATTTGCATGCTTATCCATTTCCTATCTTGATTTTCTCAAGAAATATGAAATATTGCTCGACACTAGGGGTAGGTTTTAGCACTCTTATTTTAGAATAATTCTTGATCCATGTCTAATATCTCACAATGTGATATCAACATCATGATATATGTATTGTTTATATTCAAAAAATTGCAAAACATTCAAAACATTTGTAAAGTTCAAAAATACCAAAACATTCAAAACATTCAGAAAACTATCAAAATACAAAAACATTAGAAAACTATCAAAAAAATCCAAAAAAACATTCAAAACATTTGTAAAGGTAAAAATCCAAAAACATAAAAAATATTTTAAAGTTCTAAAATATCAAAAAAATCTAAAAAATTATAGAGTTCAAAATCCAAAAAACATCCAAATCATCTAAAAAATTCAAAAACATCCTAATCATATCAAAACCCATAAATAGGTCTAAAATATCAAAAGAAAAAATTGAACTAGTTGTCTTTGTGCTTACATAGGAAAGGCCATCATCAATGTGCCCTTGAGGAATTAGGTTAGTCCATTACTAGTCCATCATAATAAACTATCAATTCATCAATGTTCATATCCCATGAATAAATGGTTACTGGTCAAACTCAGTCAAACTACGTTGTCTATGTGCTTACATAGGTAAGGCTATCATCAATGATCTCCTAAGGTGTTAGGTCAGTTTCCCCTTGGTTGTTGGTCTAATCTTTGAAAATACAAAAATAGTTTGAAAACATGAAAATAAGAAACATTTGGAAAACCTTCAAAAAAACCCTAAACAACATCAAATATCTTTCAAAAATCCTAAAAAAGCCTTGAATAACTTAAAAATCCAAAACATTTAGATAATCTTCAAAAGTTCAAAAGAAGCCTCAAAATATCTCAAAACATCAAAAACATTGAAATATCTAGAAAATGACATCACCCATACCATTTTTATTTCACCCACAATAAACTTTCATCCCTAATAAATCAATCATCACCCTCACCCTTTGGTAATGCAAACAAAAACAAGTACAACAATTAGTTAAAAGAAGAACCTTTAAAGATAAAAATAAAACTTGTGATCATTATCAAAAATTTCAATCAAACCTTATATTAATGGCCTTTTAAAGAACCTATCAACTAATATCCAACATGCACTAACATTTCCTAGGATACATCTTTCCTACAATGGCCATCATCATTTGCAATCATTTTGGATATTTATCCTAAAAGCAACACATCTTTTTAGCAATAGATATGAATAACATTGACTATTTGTTCATTTTGATCTTCTAATGATTTATCTTATTGGTCCATTATAATGACCTCTTAATGATGTCTATCAGAATGGTTTAGAGAGAAAGGAATGGGGCATGGATCATTTCTTTTGTTTGTTGTGCTTGTTGGATATTCTAGTAATACGACCTTTGTGAATACTTTCCTTGCATGTGCGAGGTAGTGTCATGTAAAACAATGAATAGCAAATATTTGCCTATTCATACATTTTTTGTTCTAGTACTATTACTTTGATGGGATATTATTTCACATGATCAAACAAGGTTTTCATATGTCAGGTATGAATAAGAATAATCCTATCTATTTGTAGTGTAAAATGCCATCACATTAGATACAATTCCATCCTAGTTCTTAATACCTTGATACATTGTGTCTATTTTCTATATAAAAAATATGGAATGATATGATGAATTTATCCTAATCCAAGAAAAAATCAGTATCATCTACTCTTTCTCATCATATATATAATAAAGTTTAAAATAATCATAGGCTTGTTGGACTTCTAAATCAATCTCAAAAGCAATGGTTAATCCATTTTTATCTTATTCTTCTATCTTCTTTCCACGCTAACATTTCCAATCTAGTATCATGATAGTTAACAAAAATTATCATATAAATACATCCATACAACATCCACAAAATTTTAGCATACATACATCCTACACAATCATCACATGTTATAGGGAAAATACCAAAAGAAATGCATCTCATAGCATATACATCTTGCATCATTATTGCATATCAGATGAGAAAAGATACATAAAATAAATCATCCATTACATTTTCGTACATTCATATTGCATCATAAGTTCTCATCATAAATCATAGCCATAAATCATATACATCACATCATATGCATAATAAAGGAATCATCATCATACAAGCATCTCATAAGCATGTGCATCCATATCATAAAAATATGCCTCCATACATACATACATCAATATAACTACCACATCCACTCATCTCATATATATATCAAAATAATCCAAATGTCATGATACATATCAAAAGTAATATGTAGATGAAAATATATGCATGAGGCTATCCAAAACTATCCAATGAATGAATATACACCACTAATCAGGCTCTACATCAAAAATGTGTCTATATGCATGAGGATATCCCTAGCTCTATCAGTCATCCTATCGAGAGGGATGCCCTCCATCTAAAGGACCCCTATTGATGGCTGCCCACTTGCTAAACCAGTCAGTGCAACCCCACTCCTATGGGAAAAATATAAGTGTCACTAGTGTCAAGAAACATCTCTATGGTACAATGTCATGTAATATGAAGCCTCTTCTATGATCTATCCATAAAGAATAGTCAACACTTGTCCTTGTCCCTGGGCCTAAGCCTATAGCTATGGAATAGCCTCTAGCTATTTCCTTTGAGCTATCTTCTGAGCCAATTGTAAATTTGACTACTACATTTGTTGGCACTCCTATTCGTGCTCCTCAATATAGTGGTCTCGATATATCCTAGCAATGTTCCTCTCTTGTATATTAGTGTCCCTCTCCTGTCTCATTGTGTCTCAATCCTAGATTTATTGGTCTCTCTTGGTCATCAATTCTTGTATGTGTAAATATCTAGGATTTGAAACCTTTTGAACTATAGGAGGTTGATGGGGAATAAGTGGTGGCTACTGTGAAGGATACTATGGAATCTACTTGTCATTTTTTCTTGAGTTTTGACATTGAACCTGACCATCATGCGGTGGAGATCTCTCCCTTTTCCTCATCCTAAACCATAACCTCCTACTAGATTTGTTAATTTGGAAGGGTCATGCAAAGTGAACCAAGCATCATAAGCAAGTGTGGTGCCTGGATCATCAAGTCCTACTATGTAAACCCATGGAAATGGAAGAATATGTGCACAGTATCAGATAATAACCTATGGATCTACATGATCTATCCAATTTGTCTCACTAGTAATGCATTCATAAATAACCTTGTAAGCTAGTGGTAGGACATCCTAGTGCACAACGAACTCTTGAGGAACCCTATTTGAAAGATATCTCTCAATGATGTATTGGCATCAACCCATGGTCCACCATGTATTCCTAGCATAAAATAGCTACTCCTAATCATCAACCCATATATGTTCCTAGAGCAAAGGTCTCCACCAAAATACTATCATGTCATTAATAACCCTTCTCCAATATGCTATCTTAGTCACCCTTGTGTAGTCGAGTGTAATTATGGCTCTATATCAATAGACAATTGGTTGCTTCTCATATCTATCTATCAAATAAATAGTAGGTATGAGCATGAAAATGTGCTCCCATGCCTAGATATGTAATAAAGTAACTCAAGTAGATAAACTATGTCCTCACATGTAGATTACCTAGTGCACGTTGTGGTAAAGAGATGCTAGGATAATAGGACCCTGACATATACTTTCATGTCATACAATATGCTCTCCAAAAATAAGCACTAGTTGACATTGAATCCTTGGTTACATCTATTTGGAACTAGGACTCCCATAATAAACCCTGCTATAAATAAGGTCAAGTTGTTGACACGCCCTCGATGTTGGTGCAGGTTGATCTAGTAGCTCTCTACCCATAAAGAATCGACATCCAACATAGAACATGGCCTCCAAGCCAAGGTTTGTGTCATATAATGTGGGCATCATGAATCAAAACCTGAAGGGTTCACCACACATCCTCATGTATGAAGTAGCCTCCCAAATTAGAGGATGGAACAAAGAAGTCTTTGAATTCTGCCACTCAACTAGTGTAGTCATCATCACAAAGTGTGTGTGAATCTCTAGCATATGTGCAATAAAGTGTAAACCAATGGATCATAGGAAAAGGTTCTTATCATCCCCAAATATAAATAGTCATTACAAATTGCTAGGTATCCTCTCCTATGACTATAGAGGATAGAAGGTATCTTGCACACATCACACACAAAACGTCAAATTTTCTATTAAAAAAAACCTAAGTTAGGTACCCTAAATCAAAAAGTGCACTACTTTAAACAAGTGTGTTGCACTGTCAATCTTGCAATTGTTTTGCACTTTTACAAGTGTGTCATAAAAAATAAAGTGTGCTAACTTACACGTGCACCATATTGTTCCATTTTTCAAGTGTGTGGATAAAATACATATGAGCGACACTTTTACAAGTGCTCCTAGGGTTTCACAATTACATTTCTTTGCAACTTTGTAGGTGTGTCTCACTAGTAGAAAGAAAATGTGTGGGGTTTTAACAAGTGCATCACACTTTTACAAGTGTCTCACTAGAAACACAAGTGCATCACTAACCATAACAAGTGTGGTGTTGAAATAGCAGTGCACTTGTTAACCATTTTCAACCTAAAAAAATTATGCCTAAAAAAGTGTGCAAGAAATTTTTTTCAAGGTACATATCAGTAGTAGCAGGAGTAGATAGTCAACCATTGCATTACAATCTCTATAGGGTATCTATCCAAATCTCTCAAATTATGAAACTCAAAGTGTGCAAATGAGTTGGAAAATGACCCTTAGCCCCTATATATACATTAAAATTAGGGTTTTTGACCTACTAGCATAGTGCAAATCTAAGGTTTTGCTCGTTTATCTCCAGTTTTGAGCTTGGTAGCCTATTTGAAGTTTTTCTCAATGTATTGGAGCTTGTTTTCATGTCCTCTTTGTAGTTTAACTAGTTTTATATCCTTGTCATGATTTCAACTAAAAATTAAAAAAAATCACTCACTCTCTTGAGGGAGCCGTATACCAACATTCATTCCTTCCATTGGGGCACAATGGGGCATTTTGAAAGTCATTTTTATTTTTTATTTTTGATATGAGTGCCAATGTTGATGTGAGAAGCATTAGTTCTTTGAACCAATGTACCAGGTACCTAACTTCAAAGAGGGGTACAATGTACACTTAAAATTATCTTGATCAATATCACACATTTGATTCAATCTACTAACACTATTTTTGTCTTGATTCAACTATTTTTTTCTATTTAATTAAATGATCCTGATTATTTAATTAAATTCATCATTTTATTTTATTAATTGGATAATCAATATTACTAGGTTAATTCATCTCTTTCATTCTAATTTTCATCTTATTTAATTAAATAATACAATTTATTTAATTAAATCCTTTAATTCTTCTCATTTGGTCAAATAATCTTAATTTTTTAACTAAATGTCATTAATTCCCCTTTTTGATTAAATGAGCTAATTTTTTAATTAGAATCTTAAATTCCCACACCTTGAATAATTAAATAATATTTTAATTAATTAATTTGACTAATTTCTCACTACTCAAAGGAATATTCTTCTCAATTCAAATTGAAACATTTCCCTCCCACATGGAAATATCTTGCACATTCCTCCTAATTTTTAGGATTTGTGTTTGCTGAAATCAATTCCAAACCTTTATTATTTTTATCAATCCATTTGATCTTTCAATCTCGTCCATGCATTTGATCATTGATCCATATTATTTCCTCTCATCCATTTCTATCCCTTGATTAACCAAATTGATCCTAGCCATTTATTTGCCTAAAATTCCTATAAATAGTCCCCATTTTATGATTAATTCATCCATAATCATTTAGAGAAGATATACTATAGCCATTTTTATATCCATTTGAGAGAATTTGTGCATTTTACATTCATTCTCATCTATTTCTCCATTAAAGTATCATTTCAAGCTTGTTTAAATAATGAGATTAGGAAAGGGCTAATCATTCCACATAAATTTAACACTAATCCCCTAATGGGATGAGGTTTGAGTATTAATTATGTTTTCATTTCATGTTATTTTGTGTTTTAGTGGCTTCTTAGTTGATATTTCAAGAATTTCATTATGAAATTGAGTTAATTAGGTCAATTGATTGATTTGATTGTTCATTTTAGTTGTGTTTAGCCTAAATAATATTCATTTTAAGACTAACATGAAAATATTGGTAGATCTTGAAAAGTTGAGTATGGTCTTCTTTTGCATCATATGATGACTTGGAGAATCCTAAAAAATTATAAGAATACTAAGTTTCTATAGAGTCCTCTTTGTGCTTTTATATTGCAAGTTCATTTTGGAGCATTTTGGTGCAAATCTAAGTACACCATTGATTTTAAGGTTTCCAAGTTAGTCTTTTTATTTATCCAAACTGGACATGTGAGGTTAGATCTACAAGGGTTTTGAATTTGGGAGGAAGTTTCCAAATCTAGAAGGTGGCTATAATTTTGGAGTTTTTGGGTCAAACTTGGCCTTGCAATTGCATCTAGGAAGCCAAAGAACTTAAGGATAGACAATCAAATTCTCAATTTTTTTATACTTTTATCTCAAGCCCTCAAAATATTTTTCATCTTCATCTAGGTAATCCCACAACAATGGGTCCCAAATTTAGGACATGAAATTTTTGAATGGATGGAAGGGAAACTTTAAACTACCTTCATTCAAAGATAATTTTGCAAAATAATTCTTTCACTCAAATATCTTCATGTAAAGACTTTTAATTGAGGGCTAACCTTCAAGTGAAGATCCTCTTCATTTGAAGGTCTTTGTAAATGAAAAATAGTAAAGTAATACCTTCTAGTGAAGGTTTTCTTTGCTCAAAGGTAATTTTTTAAAATATTATATGAACCAACATGTGTTATTATCTAGTTAATAAAAAATGGGGACTGTTGGCGAAGAAGCGGGATTTGGTGGAGAAGTGGGAGTTCGTGGCTCAAATTTAAATTCAAAGGATGGAAATTCTAGTGGTGTGGATTCTAATGGTAGTTCAATTTTTTGTACTATTAGTGCAAAGGGAAGAGTTTTTGATGTTGGTATTAAAATGCACAAGACAATTCAGAGAGGGGGGGTGAACCGGTTTCCACCAAATTCAATCACAAAACTTCAAACACTTATCAACTTCACAACCACACTAATATGCTATTAAGTATGAACATGTAATGCAAATAAGATAAATCAAAATCAATAGAATGAACAGTATATTTTATGTGGAAAACCCAATAAGGTGAAAACCACGATGAGGGTTAACTCACAATATAAAGTGATAGCAAAACTGAATACAAGTGGCTTGCTACCAAGGGCTCACTGTCCAAACACAAAGGCTCACTACCAACAGAAAGGACTCACTATCTAGTAGGGAGGCTCACTGCCTATAGATATAAAAGATAATAGAAAGATGCACCACAACAATTCACACACATTCACAACCTTGATTAGAAGATTACAGAAACCTTCAACTAACTACTTTCAAGAATCTAGCACAATAATGTACTGCTACTTCAACTCACTTTCACACAACTTTGATCTTCACTTTTGGATTAAATTTTTATTTTTGTATGTCTTAATCCTTCGTAACTTGACTTGCATTTATACCCTCTTCAACCTTAGAAATTTTCTCCAAGGTCAGTTGCATATTCTTCATTTCATAAATTCAAATTAGGTTGGCAACTCAACATTCCCATGGTGGAAAGGAATGAGAGTGGACCAATTAAAAACATAACCAAGACCAAAAGCAACATCAAAAAGAAACAACATGCTTCTTTAACTAAAATTTTAATTCTTCATATGAGGTGTAAACACCAGGTTAGCCAAACCTAATGAAAACACAAATGAACATTGAAGTACACACTTTCCCACAAGAAGATAACATGTGGATGATGTAACAGCCTTCATCATGCATGCGAATACATCATATATACCTTCAGATACATCCATAGCAAGTGCAACAACCTTTTGAACATAGAACACATTCCATCAGTCCATCTGGACTATGTAAATATATACAACTTTAAAACTCATCTTTCACAACACCAAACCACGTAAATCTTTGCCAAATCCTAAAGAAAATTATTACAAGGTATATTCTAGATTCGTAAGACCTAAAACAAAACAATGAAGGACTGTGAAGTAGAAACATTTCTCCTAGCCCATAGAGAAGCAAATATGTCAAACCAATTCACACACTGGTGAACACAACTTTCACACTCCATCAAACTAGAGGCTACAAATTAGGAGATGACACCAAAAAATCTCCAACAACAACCCTTTAGATCCACACAAGCATAGGATCAACATAGAAGAAACATGAAGCACATACTAGAGAACATTTTAAACTCATAAATAACTCTAATTTTACTCTTTATTAATTTTCTCAAAAACACTTGGTAACTCATCATTTCAGCACATCTACAACATCATAAGGATAGCTCCATGTACTCACAACATCTCAATAGCATCTCAACTATACATGCACAATATGCAACATTATAAATTGTGTTGACATTAATGAAAATATTAATAACACCACCAAACTTGCTCATACTTGCAACAATCTCCCCCTATATAATTGATGGCAACACATTAAATGTGAAAATCCATCAAAGAAAACACTCTCCTTTATTTTCTAGATCTGTACAACATTCTTCTTCTAATATTTTCCACATGAATCACTCTCCCCCTTTGAAATCAATGGAAAAGATCAAAGAATCTGATCACTACCCCTTAAGAGTTTACCCATGCAACTCATACTACAAGAATTAAAACTTTCTTTCCCCCTATAGAGTAGACCCATTCATTAGTACATATAAATGAAGAATTTGTGGATTCATTGGACTAATGAACCTCCATGTGCACCTAGTTCAGAGGGCTAATGATCCCAACCTCTCCCTGAGATACTCAAAAGTGTCCTTTGAAAGGGCCTTAGTAAATATATTTGCAATTTTTTCCTTTATAGACACATACTCCAACTTGACTTTTTTCTCCAACACATGTCACTCAATATCCTTCAATGTTTGGTTCATCCACAAAACCTATGTGTAACAAGATGTTGCAGCAATATACTCTACTTCTATGGTGGATAAATAAATTTATTCTTGTTTC
This sequence comes from Sequoia sempervirens, assembly GCA_007258455.2. NCBI lineage: Eukaryota > Viridiplantae > Streptophyta > Pinopsida > Cupressales > Cupressaceae > Sequoia > Sequoia sempervirens. Next base: position 93,945,829 of record VDFB02193867.1, read on the forward strand.
TTACTTAACCATGCAACCAATCTACCACCAAGAAATAAAGCACCTCCACTGGTACTCTTCCAGTCATCCACACAACTAGCCTAATCTGCATTAGTGTAAGCACTTAAGGTATAATCAATATCCTTAGGATACCTGTACCATAGAAAAATGGCTCTTGGACATTTTCATGGTCTTTTAGGTCTTTCTTTCATGATTCCTGATCTATTTTGCTTCAATTTAATGTTGCAATGTAACTTATGCATTCACATTAGGTCCTAAACATTCAAATTATGACATGTTGTGAAGGTGTTGTGAAGTGTTGTAAAACATTTCTACACTTTTATAGACTCTTATAATTACAATTCACCTAAAAACCACCTTTTCATCACATATAGAGTCTTATTTTGAAGTGTTGTAACAATATTTCACACTTTTTTAGGCTTGTTATCACTATTTACACCTTTCTTATGCTTTATTTGACCCCTTTATGCACTCATAAGACTTAATTATGCTTTTGAATGTAAACTCGACAAAAAAATTAAATGAAAGATAATTTTTGTCACCCACTTACAAGTCCAAGGTGGGACCCATTCACCATGGGAAAATGAGTCCCTCTGGGCTCCAATTTCAAAATATTTCAAAATTTCTTTCAAGTTTTTATTCAAATTACCTTATGTCAGCCTGTGATGTTGTATTGTTGGGTTAGTAAGTCACAAAAGTGTATAAATAAGTGTTTTTACATCCATTTTAACCCCCATTCATTCACTAATTCATCCAAGCATTCAATCATACATTCAAGTACTTTGCATCATTCAATCAAGCATCAATCAAGTATCTTGGAGCAACCATTGACATATCTTTAGATTTATTCAACAAGGTTGTGGTGAGTTTAAGACATTTTCATGTTTTTTGTTCATGTTTCCTTGTTCATTTCATTCCATTTCTTCATTAAGGGTTTGATTACCAAAGTGGGATTTGACCAAGGAAAATCCCTTTATCCTAACCCATAACCATTTTCCCTCTTTTGCATGTGTGTTTGCAAACTTGTGTATGCATATTTTGCAAGCAATTAGGTGTTGAAAGGTGGTCAAGAAGTCAAAAAAAGTGTTTCAAGTAAACTACAACCTATTTTAAGCTTGGAGACAACCTACAAAGTGTTTTCTATAGATTTGACTTCGTCAACCCGACAAGAAGACAAGTGCAAATCTGGAGCCACAAAATTGGTCCTTAATTTTACAAAATTTTGGAAGAGGACTGATTCACCATCAATGGTGAATGATTCCCACCTTAAGGCTAGAAAATGATATTTTGTCAGATTCTAGATCCCGACAGCCATAAACTAGTTTTTAGGACTTTTTGCTAGTAGCAGGATTGATTTGCCATCAATGGTGAATGAATCCCATTGGTGATTTTTACTATTTTCTGTCAGCATTTAGGACACTCTAGATTCATCATTAATTACCCAAGTGCACTCTTTTCAGCCTTGTTTAATTCTTTTTGTATTAGTTTACTTTTTTATTGCATTTTTTGCATACCACATTATGTTTTCAAACATTGCACATTTTTTACGTTTTGTATTCATAATTGTAGACACTTAAAAATGACCTAGGCTTGCAAGCTTCATTTTTAACACTTTCGTCCTAACATAATTATGACATTTAATTATGTCTTTGGTCCACAATCGACTATTAATTAAATAATTTATAATTGTTTAATTAATTCATGTCCTTTTATCCTTCCAAATTATTAAATAAATGAATTACATTTATTTATTTAATATGTCACTAACTGTCATAATTAAATGAATCGATTAATTTATTTAATTAATTAATCTTATCTTCAAAATTAAATAATTAAATTTAATTATTTAATTGCCTAAATTAATATTCCTCTCATTTTAAATAAATGAAATTATTTAAAATGTCATCACTTTCTTAACGATCAGTCCATTTTGGTAAAGAATCTGAAAAAGATTATTTATTGTCTCACAAAATCATTATTTTGAATTAATTTAATTCAAAATGGTAACTAATCTTCTAAAAATCAAGTAATCGGGCAAATTCTTGATTTTCCCAATCTGATCTTTAGTCCAACTCTTATCTTCTTGATTTTTCAAATCTCACAAATCAGGCAATCTTTATCTTGTTGATTTTTGAAAATCTTTATTTTCTAGTTAATTTATCTCATTTATGTTGGAATTGTGAAACAAGCACAAAACCACAAGCCATAGGATCAAACAACAAACAAAACACCTTCCACGCAAGAGATCTGCAAACAAATGTATGCAATTAACTTCAACAAGAAAAAGTTACAGAAGAGAGAAAACTTTCAAGAAGATATGAAAGCTACATATATTCTCCCATTAATAATTACAATGAGATCAATCCTTATGAAAGGAGATCAAGAAACCCTAAAAAGGGAAACCCTAGTGTCCACACTTAATAATTAATAATTAATTAATTATTAATGTGCCTAAGTTTAGCTTAAATAACTAAAGTGATAAGTGACTTAATTAATTAACCAATATGATTAAATTAATTAAGTAAAACAACTTATTACTCTAACACCCCCCCTTAAGATGAACTTAGGAAGTAGCTAAAACACTAAGAAAAAGATGCATAAAAGCAAAGATGGGTCTCGGCAAACAAGGCCAAGAAAGGTACCCATGTACAAATAGAAGATCTCTATAAAGTGGAGAAATAGAGAAAACCTCGTGGGAACAAAACTCTACTCCAAGAAGAGATCAAAGGTGATTGAAGGACTGAAAAGCCTCCAAATCAAGGAAATGTCCTGAAAAAGAAGAACATGTAGAACATCACAGAAGCATGAAGAAGCTGCAAACTATGTCAAAAGATGACTGCTACGGTGCCGAAGAACCTCCTCTGAAGATATGATGATCAGGATCAAGAAGACAACAATCTGCATGAGTGCCCCCAACGACACTACTCGAATCAGATGGCAAACAAAGGCAAACACCTAGAACGAAGATACAGATGGCACAAGTACCAATAGTCTGAAGAACACTGATCATGAAAAAGTGGAAGGTTGCCTCCAAAAAATAGGAATGTAAGAGTGTCCATATGGTAAGTGATCCATCTCACCGAAATGCATGGGTAACCAGCCGCTGCATCCGCCTAGTACATAGGAACAAATACTGTATACATAGCTCACTCCATCGAAACCAAGGAAGCATTAACACCAACAGTAGAAACCCCCCCATAATGCTGAAAAGGGAGAGGCATGACAGGTACACTGAAACTGAATGCCAGAAAGTAGTGCATGAAGAGGAACCAAGAGCATCTGAAGGTGCACAAGAAAGTACAAGCTGACAAAAAGGATGTGAACCAAAAGTCACATACGCATGAGAAAGGTATGAAGGAAAACAAGGGCAAACATCAACCCCCATGGCACTTTATATCATAGTGTGAGTACAATAAGGCACAAAGTGATGTGCAAGAAACCCAATACTACACATACAATGCTGAGGCACTTTATCTCAGTGCGTTTACAAAAGAGAAATACATGCAATGTGAGCCCATAATGTCTACAATGTCCAAATAGGACAACATGCCTAAAAACAAGAATTTTTGGAAAATACCAGAAATAAAATCTAGAAACCACCTACACCACTGCGAAGAGCTCAGAAACAACTTTCTGATAATATCTTGTTTGTCCATTTTCGACATCGTATGCAAAAGTTATGCCAAAAATACTGAAGACAACACTGGAAAAGAAGATCTGACTTTAACTGGAAATAACAGGAACCTGAGAAAAAATATCCAAAAAACACCTGCACCACTGGAAAGTACTTTGAGTCCTCTTTCCGATGATATTTCGTTTGCTCAATTTTGACACCGTGGGCGAAAGTTATGACCTCCAAAAGAAAACAGCTCCAAATTGACAAAAAACACAGTCACGGCATTAAATTTGACACCCACATGGCCGTCACAGCAAAACTGAGCGTAAAATTGATGGTCAAACGCCCGTCACTATGTTTGCACAATTCGGCCTTATTACAGAAAAATTGTTTTTAAAAACAATTAAAATTACATTTATATTTTAAAAAATATATATAAAACATTTTTATTTTAAAATCATAAAACTCGAAATAGCCACCGTAGTCGACCCGCCGGGGCACACAACAGCGCGACGGCTGGCCCGACGGTTCGCAGTCCAGACGCTGTAAAAGGGGCACCCTCACAGCTCGAAAGCAAGCCTTTAAAAGGCTCTTTTTGTTTTAAAAACTTTTTATTTTTTGTTTTGATTAAAATCAAAACAAAATACAACCTTTTTTAATTTTTTTTTGATAAAAAAAAATTTCTGAAAAATTAAAAAATACCAGTGGTTGAATAAAAAAAATTTCTCGATCTGTGTGCTGGCGGCGAACAGGTCCGTACGGACAAAAAATTTTTCCTTAGAAATCAACTGTTCGGATTTTGATGATTTCACAGTCGATCTTAGGGTTTTGGGCCTCTGTGGACGCAATGGCGAGGTCTGTTTGGGCTGAAAATGCTCTGAAAAATTGAACACCCCCTCGATCTGGAAACAATGTCCTTTCTTCAAACCCTCACAGATCTGACAAACAGAAGCCAAATTTGATGAAACAAAGGTCGATCTGGACTATTCCGACAGCTTTGGATTCAATGGAGAGGTTTGATTCACGCCAAAATGCTTCTAAAAACTTCCTCCAAAATTTGCAAAGAAAGCAAAGGGGATTCAGATCGAAAACTTGCAACCTTTGTTGAAGAAGAAAACCTCATAAATCAAGAAGGGGTTTGCTGAATCCATGCTCTGATACCATGTTGGAATTGTGAAACAAGCACAAAACCACAAGCCACAGGATCAAACAACAAACAAAACACCTTCCACGCAAGAGATCTGCAAACAAATGTATGCAATTAACTTCAACAAGAAAAAGTTACAGGAAAGAGAAAACTTTCAAGAAGATATGAAAGCTACAGATATTCTCCCATTAATAATTACAATGAGATCAATCCTTATGAAAGGAGATCAAGAAACCCTAAAAAGGGAAACCCTAGTGTGCACACTTAATAATTAATAATTAATTAATTATTAATGTGCCTATGTTTAGCTTAAGTAACTAAAGTGATAAGTGACTTAATTAATTAACCAATATGATTAAATTAATTAAGTAAAACAACTTATTACTCTAACAATTTATACTCCACAATCGATCCAATTATCTGAGATATTATTTTGACCATTCGATTAATGAATTTTCCCTAACCCTAATTAGGGATTCTCAGATTTTATTTGGACCTCTCATTTTAGGTCTTAGTCATGAATTAATCTCACCTGTCCATTCAAAATGACATTTTATATAAAATGCCATTTTCCTCTCACTTTTCGATTACACACATTACATGCACTCACTTTATACACTCTTGCACTTGCACACTTAGGCTTCTCATTACAATTATTGTCTTTTATTTAATCAAGTCTTAGCATTGTTTAGGCATAGACATTGTCAATCATAGACATTTAGGCGTAGGCATTAGACATTTATGCAAATCCTTCAAAGCTTGGTGTAGGACTTAGAAATTTGTAGATTTCTCGCACAATGAATCTAAGGGCAAAACATCATCTAGCAAGTAAGAAGGTACTATGGAGGTAATCATGGAGAACTCGATTTACAGGTATAACTGTTTATTGTTTAAATTCCTTTGTACTCGATAGGTCTTTGGGTTTTTTTCTCTTATATTGATTGATCTAATCTAAACATTAGAAAATTTACCCTCAATTACAATAATCACTCATTCACATTGCTTAGTTACATTTAGATCATCTCATTTATCCTTAATCACATCATATATTTCCTAGTTTGAGTGAACCACATTGATTTTGTGGGTCTATCTCTCTCCTTTTAGGTGAAAAACCCTAAGAGTGCAAGAGTAGCATATAAACCTTATAAAAAAATGATAGTTCATTTTGGTGAACCTGTATATTGACAACTTTATCATTCTGATTTCCATTACGTATTGCATCCTACGTTTCATTTGCATCAACATTCAATTCAGTTTTGTTTTTGCATCCTAGGGTTTCTCAAATTGCATTAGTGAAAGACTCATTTAGGCTTCATTTTTGCATATCAAATCATTCAAAAATTGAAAATGTACATTTGCATCCTTAGTTTGCATTTGAAAATCCTTCAAATCACATTAAATTTTCTGAAAAACACAAAAAATTTCATAATTGGACTCTTTCACTACCCTGGACAAATTAGTCCACCGGGACATTCTGAACAACATTTTTAGGCATTTTCAGGGTATTTCTTACATTACAGTTTTATGTAGTTGCTTTCTATTTTACTTTTCAGCTTCTTTGTTTTCTTCAATTTCATGCATCTTATTTTACTTTCATTCATTGCCATCATGGCATTCTCTTTCAATAAGTTTTAGAATTCATTGATATCCTTAGTTGACATGTCAAATTGCACCTTTAGCTATGATCCTAATGACCTTGAGATACCTCATACTCATTCAACTCCTCACGATTTTCCTCCTCATGATGTATACATTATTGGAGAAGATGATGATAGCATGAACAAGTTCTTAAACGAATGTCTTGATAACCTTGAAGACACTGCAACCTTTTACCCATCCATGAAGCCACAAGATCTTCCTATTGTTGCACCTCCTGATCACTTTAGTTACCTACATCCTAAAATCAATGGACCTAAGGTCACTCTATGAAGTGGACCTAGTTACTCTAAACAAACACATTCTCAACCATTTTATGATAACAAAGTTACAAACAAATCAATCAACCTTGAAGAAACATATGGAAAAGGATTTCCTATCTTAAGCAAATAAGGGTGCTACACAAAAAGTGAGCATAACATTCATCAACTTCTTGAACAAAGACCAAAAGAAGAAAAAAAAATAGGACTAGGATATCAAGATCCTCCTCATGTTGATAAGCCTCCTTTTGAATATTGTAGACTTTGAGACAATGGGACAATGATCTTTGTTTCTCCTCCTGACTTGAACATTCTCATTCCATGCAAACAACCATTACTTGATTCTCATGACAAGGATGATAGGATCCCCATGGGTCCTCTTCCTCCTTCCATTTATGAAAAAGGAGAATCTAGCAAATGAAAACGACCTTAAAAATTGGGAAAACTCAAGTTTCTTACTCATTCTCCACCTAAATGTGAAAGCATATTTCAATTGCTTTTAAACAAATTCCTTATACTCTTACCACCTGTGAATAGGTTGGTCATCTGTCCTAAAGATTCTAACATAACATATTGCAAATATCATCGTATTCTTGGACATCGAACCAAAGAATGTTAGACATTGAAGGACATACTAGACAAGTATCACTTCACTTATATTGATTGCTTCCCTATCATCTCTTAAAAATCAAATTCTCTCCTCATGTCATAGTTGTAGAATTTCCATTCTCACTATTGCATGATCTTTCCCATCACCCACCATGGCTCATTCTTTCCCTAAACTTAGTGGGGGAAAGAAGTTGTTAGCCTTGTCCTTGTAATGCATTTGTCCTTTGTCTCTTACCTATGTTATTAATTTTTCTCTTATACTACTTAAGATTATTAAGTCAATAACTTGGTTAATAGTTGACTTACATTTGCACTACTAGCTCATTTTATATTTTATATTTTTCTTTTATGTGCATATTGTGTTCCCTCGTAATGTGTGCTTGATTTTATCTCTCTTTGTGCACTTCCTCTATTTGTATCTACATTCTTCTATATGTCGTACATTGAATTTTTTAATTTTGTTTTGTGTTTTCATTTTGGGGATGATGCAAAGAATAGAGACACTGTATGTCTCTTCCATGTTGACCCAAAGGGTCCTTTTATTTTTTTCCTTTTTTGTTTTGTGTTTTTCATTTTGGGGATGACACAAAGCATAGAGACACCCTAGGTCTCTTCCATGTTGACCCAACAGGTCTTTTTACTTTTTTTCCTTTTAGTTTTGTGTTTTCCTTTTTGGGGAAATGCAAAGCATTGAGACTGCAATGTCTCTTCCAAGTTGACACAAAAAGGTCCTTTTTTTTCACTTTTGTTTTGTGTTTTTCCTTTTGGGGATGATGCAAAGCATTGAGACCACAATGTCTCCTTCATGTTGACCCAAAATATTTTTCTTTTTCTTTTTCCTTTTTGTTTTTTTTTTGCTTGTGTTTTCCTTTTGGGGATGATGCAAGGCATTGAGACCACAATGTATCTTCCATGTTGACCCAAAACAGACTTTTTTTTTCTTTTTTTTTTCACTCTCTTTGTGTCATTCTTCTAGGTCTATGTGTTTTGGGGAATGATGACAATTTTGAACTCTTTAATAAAAAAAATTGCAACAACAAACATACTGACCCCAAATCAATAGATCCCTTATGTGTTTGGTATGTTCCTTTCTTGGGGGAAAATCCCTTTTCTTTTTTCTTTCCTTTTTGTTTACATGACACAACCTTACTCGGAAACATATGACTTGGCATAGGGGATTTCCAAGTTGGATCTCATGTCTTATTTTATTTTTGCATCTTTCCTTTTCTACTTTAAAGTAATTTCTCACAAAACGGTGTGTAGCAATTCCTTTAAAGTGGGGGGCATACATTGGCATAATTCATTTATATTCTTGGTTCTTAGTGCAACCTTGTAACTTCAGGGTATGTACAAGATCATCATGGAAAAAATAGGCCCTTAAGTGGTGATAAGATTTAGAAAAATCAGAGCTAGGAAACTTGACATAAAAATTTGAATAAGTTATCTATATTATTTTTAAAATATGTAAGAATATAATTTGTAGAAAATTGAATGTAGTTTCTAAACTACTATGTTTATTTAAAAAAAAAATCTATTTGGTGAAAATTTGAAATTTCAATGTAGTAGTACTTAAATTTTAGGGAAAGAATGAGAAGTAGTTTTTTGTCTAACCTCCCTAACCACAATAAAATGATACTATTTTTTTATAATATTTTAGATATAAGTGGAGGACTCACGTCTCGATGTGATGCACATTTTTTTGTAATTTTTTTCCAAGTAAATAATTAATTATGAATTTTTTATTAAATTTTTTAAAAAAATATAAAAAACTTGTATGTCTGACCACCTTAACTTGATCAAAACTTCATGAAATTCAACTTTTCTTTTTTTAATACTATAGTATGTGAAGCATAGACTGTGATGCATATTTCAGATTCAAAAAATGTGATACCGTTTCAAAGCTATATTTTTTTTTCAATCAACCTATCAATCAGGACTTTAGTCATAATTCAAATAGAAAATGAATAATAATTATTTATTAAATTAAAAGTAAAGCATAATTTATATTGGTGGAAAGCTGAGAATATCCTTTAAAAACCCTTTTTTTTCATCAATTTTGGGTTAGAAAAAAGTCACCAGCCACATACCCTACACATACCCATCATATTGCCACTTTTTAGACATACCCTTCATACGATGCATTTGTCACTTTGTGGATGACATTGGGTGTGATGTCCTTCATAAGTCTAATCTATCTTAGAATATTACATTTCTCTTAGTGGTTCGATGCGAAAAACTACATCCCCTAAGTTGTGAATAGTTTATTCTTTGATTGGTCCTATCTTGGAGACATTAGACACAATGTTCCCTAAGTGACAAACCTTGCATGAACTAAACAAGACTCCTTTGAACATATTTTACACTTTACATTTTACATCTTTACTGCCTTGCATTACATTGTTTGCATGCCTATGGTACTATCCTTTTTGTTCATGAGTTCTAAGCATACAAAGCTTTTCTTGGCTCATGAAGCACAAATCAACATTTTTCCTTTGTGACACCTTGTTAAAGTTACTAGGAGGTATAACTTTGATATGGTTGAGCAGGAAGCCCATTTAGTGGCATGACTTTCCCCATAGCCACCTTTGTGTTTGTGAGTGCTTACCAACTAGCATTTTTATTTCACCTTTTGGGCCTTCTCACCCGGTAGACTACCATGAGTTCCATTGCCCTAGAGTGAGTATGCATTTTCTTTTTGTCACAAGCAACCTTGATCTAATCTACAACTAGTTGGACAAGCAATCAAAGCTTGATCTGATTTTCCCTTTTCTTCTTCTTTTTCACATGTGTGATCCTTTGTTCTTATGTTTAGTTTTCCATGGGATCTTCATCCTAGGGGCTTTATCATCCCTCTTGAGTTTTGTTATTCAATATTTCTAGCATAAGTGCATTTGGAATCCCTCTTGATGTGCATGGCTACTTTAGTGTGAGTTTGAAGCAAATTCATCCTCTCATTAAAGTGGGGGATAAATGTACCATAGAAAAATGGCTCTTGGACATATTCATGGTCTTTTAGGTCTTTCTCTGATGATGCTTGATCTATTTTGCTTCAATTTAATGTTGCAATGTAACTTATGCATTCACATTAGGTCCTAAACATTCAAATTATGACATCTTGTGAATGTGTTGTGAAGTGTTGTAAAAAAATTCTACACTTTTCTAGAATCTTCTCATTACAATTGACCTAAAAAACACCTTTTCATCACTTATCAAGTCCTATTTTGAAGTGTTGTAAAGTTTTGTAACAAGATTTCACACTTTTCTAGGCTTGTTATCACTATTTACACCTTTTTTATGCTTTATTTGACCCCTTTATGCACCCATAAGACTTAATTAAGTGTGTTTTTGAATGTAAACTTGATAAACAAAATTAAATACAAGATAATTTCTGAAACCCACTTACAAGTCCAAGGTGGGACCCATTCACCATGGGTGGAAAATGAGTCGCTCTTGGCTCCAATTTCAAAATATTTCAAATTTTCTTTTGGGTTTTTATTTAAAATTACCTTATGTTGGCCTATGATGTATTATTGGTTTTCTAAGGAACAAGAGTGTATAAATAAGTGTTTTAACATCCATTTTAATCCCCATTCATTCACTAATTCATCCATTCAATCACTTTGCATCATTCAATCAAACATCAATCAAGTATCTTGGAGAAACCATTGATATATCTTTAGATTTCTTCAACAAGGTTGTGTTGAGTTTAGGATGTATTCTCATGTTGTTTATTCATATTTCCATGTTCATTTCATTCCATTTCTTCATTAAGGGTTTGATTACCAAATTGGGATTTGACCAATGCAAATGCCTATATCCTAACCCTTAACCATTTCCCCCCTTTTGCATGTATGTTTGTAGACTTCTGTATGAAGATTTGGAAAGAAATTAGGTGTTGAAAGGTGGTCAAGAAGTCAAAAAAGTGTTGGAAATCAACTACAACCTATTTCAAGGTTGGAGACAACCTATATTTTGTTTTCTACAAATTTGACTCTATCAACCCGACAAGAAGAAAAGTGCAGATCCAGAGCTACATAATTTTTCCTTGATTTCACAGAGTTTTAGGAGAGGATTGATTCACCATTAGTGGTGAATTAGTCCCACCTTAAGGCTGGAAAACTATATTTTTTTAGATGTTAAATCTCGACAGCCAGAAACCAATTTTTAAGACTTTTTGCCAGTACCAGGACTGATTCACCATGAGTGGCCAATTAGTCCCACTGGTGATTTTCATTTATTTCTCTCAGCATTTAAGACACTCTAGAATGATCATTCATTACCTAGGTGCACTCTGTTTAACCTTGTTTAATTTTTTTTGCATTAGTTTACTTCTTTATTGCATTTTCTGCATATCACTTTGTGTTTTCAAACAATGCACATTTCTTGGGTTTTTCATTCATAATCAATCAATCATGTTGCTTAGTTGCATTTAAATAATCTCATTTAGCCTTAATCACATAATAAATTTCCTAATTTGAGTGAACCACATTGATTTTGTGGATCTATCTCTCTCCTTTTAGGTGGAAAACCATAAGAGTGCAAGAGTAGCTTATAGGCCCAACCAAAATTGATGGTTCAATACCATAAGCCAAAATCTGGTGTGCCTTTAAGATATACAAATATCCTCTTTAAAACTATAACATGTGCTTTAGGATCTGCTTGAAATATGGCAACTAAACATACTGCATGCATGATATCCTATCTGGTAACAGTAAGATACAATAGTGAACCAATCATAGATATGTATTTTCTCTGATCAACTTTAGTAGATTCATCATCTTTACTTAGCTTGCATTTGGTCACCATATGAGTACTAACTAATTTAGAGTCATCCATTCCAAACTTCTTTAACAACTCTTTCACATACTTTGATTTTGAAATCAATATCCCCTTATCAATTTGATTTACTTGAAGACAAAGAAAGAAATTCAACTCAGCAATGATGGATATTTCAAATTATTTTTACATTTCCTATGCAAATATCTTAGACATACCTTCATTTCCTCCAAAAATGATATCATCAACATATGCTACTACTATCAACATTGTGTTCCCTTGCACTTTGAAGTAAATATTGTTGTTAGTAGAACCTTTCATGAAGAGTTTCTATGTCAAGTGTCTATCAAATCTTGCATACCATGCTCTGGGTACTTGTTTTAGTCCATACAATGCCTTCTTTAATTTACAAACCATATCCATTTTGTTTGATAGATTAAATCCTTCAAGTTGTTCCATGTATAATTCTTCTTCTAGTTCACATTCAAAAATGTAGACTTGACAACCATCTGATATACTTTGATGTCCTTGTGGGAAAAAAAAATCCAAAACCATCTTAATAGCTTCCATTCTTGCAACTGGGTAGATTCTCTCTTTGAAGTCTATGCCTTCAACTTGTCTGTATCCCTTCATATAAGTGTTTCTTTATTTCTTATAACTTCACCATTTTCATTCAACTTATTCTTGAACAACCACTTTGAACCAATTCCCATGTCTGATTCTTCTCTGTTTGCTACAACTGTTCTTTCATAGTTCTAACCCATTTGATTTTATTCTTCTTCTTCAGTTTGTTGTTGTTCTTCTTCTTCCTTATTCTATTCAAGTACTGGTGCACCAATAGGATCACTAGGTTCAACTTCACTTATCTCAATAGGTCTATGTGTATCCTCATCAATCTTCACATTATCACTCTCAGCAATCTTCCTCAATCTTTTATTAAAGCATCTATATGCCTTGTTGGTAGTTGAATACCGAAGGAAAATCCCTTCATCACATCTAGCATCAAACTTACCAAGATTCTCACAATCTCTTTTAATGTAACATCTACTAGCAAACACCTTAAAGTATTTCACAGTAGGAGCCTTACCACTCCATAGCTGATAAGGAGTCTTTGTGTTGTTTCCTCTAATCTAAACTCTGTTAAGAACATAAACAACAGTATGTATTTCCTCTCTCCAGTACACATCATGTACATTTTCTTCATTTATCATGGTTCTTGTAACTTCCTGTATAGTCCAGTTCTTTCTCTCAACCACTCCAATATGTTGAGGGGTTCTCAGAGCAGAAAAGTGTCTCTTTATGCCATGCTCTTCAAAAAATGCATTAAACTCATTAGAAGTGAATTCTCCACTTCTGTCAGATCTTAAACATTTTATTCTTAGGTTCACTTCATGTTCTACTCTTTCTTTGAACACTTTAAAACTATTTAGAGGCTCAGTCTTCTCTCTAAGAAAAGCAACCCATGTCATTTAAGAATAATCATCAATAAGGAGCATGAAATACCTATCACCATTTAGGCTTCCTTTTCTATTAGGACCACAGAGGCCTGTATTAATTAATTCCAACATTCTGGTAGTAGTTTTCTCCTTTCCTTTGAAACTATATAATTTCTATTTCCCTAACCAACAACTTCTGCAAATAGTATTAGTAGGATTTATGATTTTAGAAAGACCTCATACAACATCTCTTGAACTGATCCTAACCATATTATCAAAGTTTACATGTCCTGTTCTCTAGTGCCATAGTCAACTTTCATTAACATGAGATACAAGGCATTGATCATCAACACCCTTAAGCTAATAGATGTTTCCATGTGTTATCCTTCCTACAACAACCATAGCTCTGTATCATTTTCTAATCTCACAAGTATTATCCTAAAACACAAGTTTGAAACCTTTGCTACACATTTTTCCAACACTCAAAAGGTTATGCCTGAGGCCCTTTACATAATATACATAATCAATGTTGTGAGTTCCATAAAAAATAATTGTACCTTTCCCAACAATCTTTTCTCCAGAATCATCACTAAACATGACCAAACCACCATCACACTTTTCAAGTTTAGTGAACTTAATTGTATATCTGATAATGTGATTAGAACATCCACTGTGAATCACCTAATATTCTTCATCTTGTCTAGCATGAAATGCGGTGACCAAAGTACCTTCCATCTAATCCTTCTTATTCTCTGAATCACTTTTTCTTGCACATTTTCTAGAGTCATCTATCACAAATTTACTCACCAAAGCTAAGAACAAGCATTCACTATCATCACCCTCATAATCAGATTCATCATTAGAGATTCTAGCTTCTTCTCTAACATAGTACAATTTTTTGTATTTCTTATCCTTTCTATCTTTATGATGTCTATTCTTCTTATGTACAACTCTATTCAGACATCTTGAAGCATAATGACCAATATTACCACAACTGAAACATTTAAAGGGAGAAATACCTTTATATTCACTAGTACCTTTCTTCAACTTCCTAGTAAATTTTGATTCCAACTCATCTGAACCATCATTATCTAGATCATCTTCAATCTTTGTTGCTTTAAATTTTATTTATGTCTTTTCCTCTTTATTTCCAAACTTTCTCATCTCAAATGTAGTCAAGGTGCCAAACAGCTCTTCTTTAGTATATTTCTTAGGATCATATGTTTACTCAATAACTGAAACCTTGCCACTATAATTTTCTAGTAGGGCCATTAGAATCTTCTCAATTATATCTTCATCAAATAGAATACCCCATTGATTTCTAACTTCTTTTGCTGCCAAATCAATCCTTCAAAAATAGCTTGCAATATCTTCTTCTTCTTCTTCCATTTTCATATTCTCATTTCTATGTTTTTTTGTTAGCTTCTTTTACAATTTCACTCTATCATTTCCTTCATAAATATCTTCCAACTTCTTCCAAGCTTCATAAGTAGTTCCCAAAGAAATAAATTTTGCTCGCCTAGTCTCAGATAAAGCATTGTAAATAGCATACCTCACTTTCTCATTCTCCTCATAAGTAGAAACCTCATCAACTGTGTTGGGACAACTCATCGATGCAACATACTTCATCTCAATAGCCTTCTAGGTCTTGTAACCAAGAGAGATAATATATCCTCTCATATGCACTTTCTAGTCACTATAATTAGATCCATCAAACATAGGGATCGCCAACTTATGTGCCATCAGATCTTCCTTAACTAGTTAAGATCTATAGAAAGGAACCAAAAGCTCTGATACCAATTGTTAAAAGGCACAAGACAACTAAGAGGGAGGGGGGTGAATCATTTGTCACCAAATTCAAACACAAAACTTCAAAAACTTCTCAACTTCACAACCACACTAATCTATTATTAAGTATGAACATGGAATGTAGATAATAGAAAGAAAAATCAACACAATGAATACTAGATTTTATGTGGAAAACCCAATAAGAGAAAAAAAATGTTGAGGGTTAACCCACAATATAAAGTGATAGAAAATTGGAATACAAGAGGATCATTTCCAAGGGCTCTGTTGGAACTATAAATTTCTGATGATTTTACATGTTTTTCATACTCCTATGTTTTTTGATAGACAATTTGATTTAGCAGGGTTTCAGTTATATCCTTACCCTATGGATGGCAGCTGGAGAGGTCTAGTACCTAAGTTTATAGGGAGTAATAAAATTACTGCTGAAGAACATTTAAAGAATTTCAATGTGTTCATCCAAGACATAGGTGTACCATATGAAGATTTACATATGAGGCTATTTATGATGTCACTTCTTGAAGATGCTAGGGATTGGTTTAACAGTTTTCCAACACTCTCAATTAATTCTCTCCAAGTATTCCAGGATAGATTCCTAGAGCAATATGGGAATCAAAATGCACCAGATGCAGCTCTTCATGAATTGATGTGAATTCAGAAAAATTAGAATGATTCAATTTATGATTTCAACCAAAGATTCAACAAGTTGCAGACTAAAGTACCTCCTAGATCAAGGTTGCTAGATTCTGTAACATCGAGTGTTTATTTAAATGCACTTGATCCTAAGACAGGGTATGAACTAAGAAATAGGTCTCCAAGAGATCTAGCCAAAGCTCAGAAGATAGCATTGACAATTGAAAACAATAGAAAGGCTGCAGGTATAGTTAATAAAAGAGATAACCCTAGGGCTCCTCAGCAAAGCAACAATTATCAGTATAGAAAAGAGAACACATACAAAAATGAAAGGCCGAGGTTGCATGACATGCAATATAATATAGACTGGAAGGATGGAAATCCTATAACAGTTAGGCCAAGAAACAAAGAGACTCCTAATCCATTGAGCAAGAAGGGAACTTACATGGTGAGTAATAATTACTTCTGTGAAGCTTGTGATAAGCCACATTCCCTAGACTATTGTGTTGTGGCTCAAAGGATGCAAGAGGAGGGAATGTTGATGGAAAATAATGGAGAAGATCACAACGTTTATTTGACTTCAAACACTTTTTACCATGTTGAGGAAGGATACTCATCTTTAGAGGATGAAGGTTATGAGTATGATGTTTCAAATCAGAAGTATAATGTCCATATGGCTGAATAGTAGGTTCTTTATGATTCTAGAGAAGATTATACAGAGCCACATTCAGTTGGGGTTCCTACTCAATGCAGTATGAGGAGACTCACCAAATAGGAGATAGAGAAACTAATTGTTGCTGCAGTTGAGGAAGCAAGGAGTAAATACTAGTTGAGAAGCAGAATAGTAAATGAGAAAGAAGGTGTCCCTAAAGGAATCTTTATAAAAGATCAGAAGATGATAAAGGAACTGTGACTAAATTAGAAAATAAGTAACATGATAAAGGTGAACAAAATTCTTCCCAAAAACAAGAAGTTAAAGAGGAAGTGAAGGAATTACTCAAAGAGATACAAATGCCTGACCAGCTTAATAAAAAGGAAAAAGAAGAAAACAAAGGAGAAATGCTAGAACTGAAGAAGGTTCTGAAGGTGGAGGGCTCCTCTTTTGACTTCACTCAGGCATTATCCCAGGTAAAAATGTCTGTTCCACTGCTTGAAATGATAAAAATTAAGGAATATAGAGATAGTGTTGTTCAATTGATAACAAATGGAAATGAAAAACATGTGAATTCTAAAAATAGAGTAGCTGTTAAAGCAGTCACTAAGCAAGAGAGAATAAATATCCTAGAGGTCTACTTGAGTGATGTATTAACAACTCCCCCACAAGTGGATCCTTTTTTCACTACATTGCTTATAAATAACAAGCTGTTGAGAAATTACATGATAGACTCTGGTGCTGCTATAAATATCATTCCAGTTGGAGTTATGAAGCAGCTTGGCATGTGGGTTGATACATGTGAAGGGAAGTGCTATGCAATGGATAACAGACTTGTACCTGTGGTAGGCATTATGAGAGGTGTTGAAGTCAAACTGGCTACTTATCCACAAGTGGCTTATAATATAGATATAACAATAATTGATACTCCTCCTCAATTTGGGATGCTTCTATCAAGACAATGGATAGTAGCAGTTGGAGGAAATGTTCAATTTGATTTGTCTTATGCTACAATTCTAGTGAATGGTTTGGAGGTCAAATTGTATAGGGAGCCAAGAATGAACTGGCTTGTTGACTATGTACCTCAAGATTTGATCAATTATTTTTGTGATGTTGATCTTGGAAGTTTTAAGATTGAATCAGCCCAGCCAAAATTAATCAATAGTGATCCAATTGAAAAACATGTGGCACAAAGCTGCAATGAAGTATGGAAGTTGTATTTTGATGGAGCATGTAGCCAAGAAGGTAATGGCACTGGGATTGTTTTTGTTTCACCTAAAGGTATTACATTTAAATATTCATTTCTGTTAGCATTTGAATGTACAAACAATGTGGTGGAGTATGAAGCCTTGTCGACAAGTTTGAACATAGTTGTGAAACACAAGATTAAGTTGCTGACTGTTTTTGGTGATTCTAAGTTGTTTGTTTCACAAATCAAGTCAAAGTATGCAAAAAAACATAAAATATTGAAACAATATAGGAATGTTGGATGGGACACAATTGAATTATTTGATTCCTTCTTAATTTAGTGGATTGATAGGTCAAAGAATATAATGGCTGATATTTCAGCAAATGTGGCACTTAAAAGAGATGATATCACATTGGCTGGGTGTCACAAATTGAGTTCAAGACAAGACCTGTTGTCCCTAATAAAATTTATAGTTGGAAATTTTTCAATGATGATACTGATATTTTGAAATTCCTCAATTATATAGATCAATATGAAGCCCAGGAAATTGACTTCAATGCTTTTGTTAAGGAAGTGGATGGGAAGCAAACAGTGTTTGGAAAGGAGGTCTTGCAGCTCAAAACAAATAAGCTTTCTAAGGGATTAGTGGCATTGGAGAGGCTGTATGATGGAAATGATCGGTCCCTCATGAAGCAAACACCAGTCAGAAGAAAATATATTGAAGAAGTTAATTTGGGGACTGAAAAAGCACCAAGAAAGGTGTACATAGGAAATAAAATCAGCCCTACAATTAGAAGAATGTTGATAGAGTTGCTGAGAAAGTATAAGCATGTGTTTGCTTGGTCTTATGAAGATCTAAAAGCATACAGGGACGATTTGTTTTAGCATGAAATACCATTGAAGTTAGATGCTAAGCCATGCAGACAAAAGAAAAGACCCATAAATCCAACATTGGAGCCTAAAATGCAAGAGGAGTTGACAAAGCTTAGAGATGGGGGAATCATCAAACCAATCAGGCACTCAACGTGGGTCTCAAATTTGGTCCCTACGAGGAAGAAATATGAAGACATAAAATTGTGTGTGGACTTCAAGAATTTGAATATAGAATCTCTCAAGGACAATTATCCTCTACCCAATATGGAGGCTATATTGCATAACGTAATAGGGTGTGAACTATTGTCCATGATGGATGGGTTTTCAGGATACAACCAGGTCAAGGTCAAAGAATCTGAGCAATATAAGACAACATTCACAACTCCTTGGGGAATGCATGTATACATAAGAATGCCAATTGGTCTCACTAATACTGGAGTGACCTTCTAAAGAGCTATGGATGTTGAATTTGTAGATTTGATCAATGCTATCATGGTGGTGTACTAGGATGATCTGACTGCTTATTCAAAGAGGGCTGAAGATCATGTACAACATCTGGAGAATGTATTTATTAAAGCCCCAAAATATGGTATTAGCTTAAATCCAAAGAAGTGTCATTTTGCAGTCACAGAAGGTAAGCTTTTAGGACATATTGTTTCAAAGGTAGTTAGAATAGATCCTGAGAGGGTTGAGGCCATTGATAAAATTCTTGTCCCTAAAATTGTTAAGTCTATACATTCTTTGGACAGATTAATTTCATTAGGAGGTTTGTTTCTAGCTTTGTTGAGATCATTAAGCCCTTATCAAAAATGTTGAAGAAAGGACAAAAAATGGAGTGGACTGCAGAAGCCTTGGAAGCTTTCATATCTATCAAGAGGGCCATCAAGGAGGCTCCTGTCCTTAAATCTCTAGACTTTACAAATCCTTTTCAGATATTTTCATTTGCTTCAATGCATATTATTGCTACTATTATGTTACAAAAGAATGAAGATGGTCATGAGCAGCCTATGTCTTTCTTTAGTAAGTCATTACAAGGGTCTAAATTAAAATATGACATAATGGAAAAATAGGCATTTGCATTGGTAAAGGCTACAAAAGAATTCATACCATATCTCGTTGGAGCAAAGGTGATTTCTTATGTCCCCCATGCAGTTGTCAAAGATATTCTAACAAAATCTAAGGTGATAGGAAAAAGATGCAAATGGATTCACAAGATCCAAGAATTTGACATGGAGATACAAGTTACCGAATTAGTAAGAGGTCAAGGTTTGGCTAGGTTGATGGAAGAATCAAATATTGAAGCAAATAAAGTTTGTAATGTAGATGAAGGGATTGTAGTTGCAAGCATTGAGCAAACTCCTTGGAATATTGATATCATGCATTACCTTAAGTTCATGAAGTGTCTAGAGGGATTGAGTGATAGCCAAAAGAGAACTTTGAAGTTGCAAGCATCAAAATATGTTTTCATGGATGGAGATCTGTTTTGGAAGAATAGGGACGGTATACTGTTATTGTGTTTGGATGAGTCTCAGGCCAAGAATGTTCTAAGTGAAGCAAATGAAGGAATTTGTGGAGGACATTATTCAACAAAAACAACTGCACACAAAATTCTCATAGCGGGTTACTACTGGCCTAGAGTTTTTAATGATTCTTTTACACATGTAAGAAAATGTGAGGCCTTCCAGAAGTTCTCTAGAAAACTAAAGTATCAAGGAGCTTTTCCACTTTGGCCTTTGTAGGATGATGCCCCTTTTCATTAGTGGGGAATTGATTTCATTGGCGACATACAGGAAAAATCAAGTGGAGGATTCAAGTGGATACTAGTTGCTACTGATTATTTTACTAAGTGGGTGGAGGAAATCCCAACTAAACAGGCTACAAGCAAAGTGGTGACAAATTTCTTGATGGAAAACATTATCACCAGATTTGGTGCACCACTAAGGTTAATCACAGATAATGGGATGTGTTTCAGGTTAGATGAGTTTAGATGCTTTTGTGACACATATGGCATTACTATTTCTTATGCAACTCCTTACCATCCAAAAGCTAATGGTCAAGCTGAATCTACTAATAAGAGTTTTTTGAAGATTATAAGGAGGATGTTGATCCAAAAAAAGAAAGCTTGGGATTCAAAATTAAGGCTGGCAGTATGGGTTGACAGGATTATTGTGAAGAAAGAAATTAGAAAATCCCCATTTGAATTGGTATATGAAGCAAAAGCTAGGATGCCTTTGCAGAATTTGTTGCCAGTCTACAGGTTTGTCCTTCAAGAAGATTTGGATGTTCCTAAACCCATGGAAGAAAGAATGGAGCAACTAGCTGAACTTGATGAAATAAGGAGAGTTACCCAAAAATAAAACATGAAGCTATAGATAGATGAAGTATCTATTTGACAATAAGGCAAAGGATAGAAAGTTTGAAGAAAATGACTTGGTGTTGATGTTGAACGTAAGATGTTAGGAGAAGGGAAAGCATGGTAAATTTGAAGCTTTGTGGCTGGGACCTTTTGTTGTTGTTGGAAAGAAAGGTGAAGATTCATAGTATCTACAAAATATGGCTGGTGAAGATCAGGAATTTCCTATTCATGGGAAATTCTTGAAGCAATTTTTTGCTTGATCTATATAGAGGATTAAGGGTTTCTAGTGCATGGACAACTCTTGCTTATCCTCTTTAAAATTATTTTCCATGCACAGTAGTTTGGGATTTCGTCCATCTCCATTTCACTTTCATTTTCCATTCATCTCCATTTTGCATTCACTTTCTTTCCATTCCATCCTGCTTCATTTCCATTTCCATTCATTCCATCTCCACTCTTTGGTTTATCATTTTGTGTCTGGTCTACTTACCCAAAGATCTGGATCGTTGCAATGATCTTACTATCATTCATCCCTAGATAGAGCCACTGTTGGAACTATAAATTTCTGATGATTTTACATGTTTTTCATACTCCTATGGTTCCATATAGCTCCTCATCATAAGCACAAGGGATTTCCATCATGACATTTTGCTTGCATTTTGGCCTATATTTGCCCCATAAGTCTATTGAGTCCTGCTTTTTTCACATTGTGGTCCATATCAGCATAGGTTCATGGGTGTCTCCCTGACCCAGAGTGCTTTTCTACTAACATATGTTTGTTGTAGGTGGTCAACAAAGCTTTTTCATTGTCATAGCGATCGACATCCACATCTGGGTTCATATCGACATGAAGAAAGCAGGATCTCCTCAATCCATTGTGCGTTTTATATTGGTAAATGTCTGAGTTGCCTATCAGCAAGATGTTTTTGCTATCATGGCCACCATAATTTATCTATTGTTTCATATCAGCATGAGTTTAGTCCTTGGTGGAAGCTCTTACCGAATTCATCATGTCTTGGTGACTGGCTTGAATGTGGATACATCCGCAAGAGTTGTGGCATTGGTACAATGTCCTGGCGAACTCCTGTGGTCTCACCGAACAACATGTGGGGGTTTCATTTCAGCCAAACATAAAGTTTTTGGTGAGAAGTCATAGCAACTTCACATTGTCTCACCGATCGGTGGCAGAGGGATGTGCATATCGGTATAAGTTGGGGCTATTGCCGTGAGGTCTCGGTGAGTGACCTTCGGTCTCACCGACACTTCGTTTGATTCTTTGCTTCGGTCAAACATTGGGTCTTCGATGAAGGGTCTTGGCAATGTGCACATGTCTCACCAACAAAGCATAAGGGTTTCTTTAATATGGATTTCGGTGAAAGGTTGGCTTTCTCTCATTGATCATGTGTGTTCACAGTACTTCAGTTTGACATAATGTAATCTCCCAGAGGTATCCCCGACATTGATGTGTCTCATCGATACATAGGATGAAAAGGTTACATCAGTAAGAGTTGAAGTTTGTGGCATGTGGTTTTGGCGAGTTTGGATTGTCTTACTGACCAACAACTAGGTGAACACTTCAGTAAGACTTATGGGCTTCATTGTAAAGTCTTGGTGAGCACATCAAGTCTTGCCGACAGGTCTTATGAGTGACTTTCGGTGAGATGTTGGCTTTGTCTTGGTGACTTAAGGATAATGGGATGCGATATTAGTTAGATGAGTTTTTTGATAAGAGGTCTCAGCAATGGAAAAAAAGGGGTCATTGTCGACATGAGAATTGTCTTGTCTTGGTGACACTCATTAAGAATGAAGATTTTCGATGAAACACGATGTGTTCTATGAGAGATCTCCCCGATATCACAGAGCTACAATGAAACACAAAGGGAACATGCAGATGCTTCTTGTCTTTGGTATAACAATCAATATGTTATAGTGTCATACAATTTGATCATGGGGGCTCTCGTTGAAAAATAATGTAATCTGTGTGACATCTCCCTGACTTAGACAAGTCACAGTGAAGGCGAATAACACCCATAGAGTGATTAGCGATTGAATTGACTTCAGCATAGCTATTTGATTTGTCTCGCTGATTGTTTCACTGATGAATAAAAAAATTCAAATACTGAGGCCAACATGTAAATTTCTAAATTACCATTGCTGGCCGACTTGGTTGGAACCCGAATTCTATGGGGGGCTGACATGGAATTTCAATATGATTTATTTTCTTAATGCTGGTGTATAAATAAGCAATTTTGTAATTGTAAGATCACCAGTTATTAGACATTCGATACACAACAAGTAGATACAGTGGAATAAAATTATCATATTAGAGACTATTGTTGCATGATTTCAGAATGGAGGTATTTATGAAAATCAGTTGATGTTGTTGCATTTTTCTGGTGTCAATTGTCTATTGAATTCAATAAAAATACTGCTAAGTTGTCTCCAAGATTGATGCTTTCTGGCTGTTTAAATTGACATAACAAGTTTATGTTCAGTTTATCAATGCACATTTGTTGTATTTGTGTGATTAATCAATTGGTTCTTTCAAGCAAAGATTAAATCCTTTTAATTGATCACAGTAATTAGAGAGATTAATTTGGATTGTTAAAGTAGAGCTTAGTAGTTACAGTATTGCATGTTTATACAAGTTGTAAGCAAAATATATGCCAGATGATTTGAGTTTTCTCCAGAGAGTGTTGCTCATCTTGATTTCATTTGACTCCACCTACCCAACAAGGCACTAGTCTCTACACTTCATCATTTTGAACTCATTAAGTTTCTTTATATATGTTTATTGAGCATTTTAGGACTTAGATTAGAAGATTGCTATTGTGATTGATTTCATTTGTTCACTTCCATTTGCCATTGTGGACAAATCATTGCAAGAAAGATAATCATAAGTCAAGTCTGCTTTATTCAGAAAGGTATACCCGCCTAGGTTCAATAGCACCTAAAGAGTAGAAGGTTGAGTTCTCTTGACCTTGTTTGTTACCCTAAAGTGTATCAAGAGATTGGCAGCCTCTTGAGGCATTCTGCCTGCGTTTTTGAGAGCTAACAGGCTCCTTGCCCAAATACAAAGGCTTAGTACCAACAGAAAGGACTCATTGTCCAACAAGGAGGCTCATTGCCTACAGATACAAAAGATAACAGAAAGATCCACCACAAAAATTTACACACATCCGTAGACTAGATTAAAAGATTGAAGAAACCTTTAGCTCACTACTTTAAGGAATCTATTACAATAAAGTACTGCTGCCTCAACTCACTCTAAAACAACTCTTCTCTTCACTTGTGGCTTACTTTGTTATTTTTGTATGTCTTAATCTTTCACAACTCGACTTTCATTTATACCCTATTCAATCTTAGAAGCTTTCTCCAAGGTTAGCCACATATGCTTCATTTTATATTCAAATTAGGTCAGCGACTTAACATTCTCATGGTGGAAAGGAATGAGAATGGAAAAATTAAACACTTAACTAGGACCTAAAGAAACATCTTGGATCAACCACATGTTTCCTTAATTAAATTTTTAATTTTTCATATGAAGTGTAAACACCAGGTCATTCAAAACTAATGAAAACACAAATGAACATTGAAGTACACACTTTCCCACAAGAAGATAACATGCAAACAATGTAACACTATTCATCATGCATGAGAATACATCATAGATACCTTCAAATACATCCATGGAAAGTGAAAAAAACTTCAAACACTAAACAGCTTCCATAATTCCATCTAGACTATGCAAACACATACAACTCTGAAACTCATGTTTTGGAATACCAAACCAAAGACATCTCTGTCAAAACCCAGAGAACATTATTACAAGGAATATTCCAGATCTACAAGACTTGAAACAAGACAATGGAGGACTATGGAGCAAAAACATTTCTCCCAGCCCATAGACAAGCAACTTTGTCAAACTAGTTCACACACCAGTGAACACAAATTTTACAGTCTAGAAAACCAAAAGCTATAAATTAGGAGATGAAACCAACAAATAACCAACAAAAACAATTAAAATCTACACAAGCATAAGATAAACATAGAATAAATGTGGAGCACATACCAGAACACATTCTAAACCCATACATAACTCTGACTTCACTCTATATTAGTTTTCTCAAAAGCACTTGTTAACTCATCATTTTAGCATATCTACAAAATCATAAGGATAGCTCCATGTACTCACAACATATCAATAGCATATCAACTATACATGCACAATCTTCAACATTTTTAACCATGCTGACATCAATGACAACATTAATGACAACATGAGTCACCAAACTTGCTCATACTTACAATAATTGGTGGTTTGGCTATTGGTGCAATTTGCTCAATTGGTTTGGCTATTAGTATGGTCTTGGAGATTCTTATCCTTGAATTTAAGGATCCTAGGGTGGGTCAAGTGTCTCTTCATGTGTTAGGGAAGGGAATTTTCTTAGAGATACCTACATTGAAGTTTGGTTTCTCTAACCTAACTCTTAAGGATATAGGTGTGGTGGATTGTGTTGATAGTTGGAGTAGTACCTTGGGGTAGGTATTCCTTCCAACATAACATTGGTCTGACTTATTTGGCCTTAAGCCTAAAGGAAAATGTGTCTTGTCTTCAAACCTTTTCATTTCCTCAATAATTTCTATTGAAATTATGCTCTCTATCCCAAACTCTATTGTGTTGAAAAGAATCTCCTTGATGGAGTACACTTTGGTTGGTGTTGACATATTTTATGCCACCCTTGGATATACATCATTTATATCCAATCTGATAGATCCTATGTGTGCATCCTATTGAAATCCATGATTATTTTGATGAATCTAGGTCTTTGAGGTTTTGCAACTCCTCAATTGTGTTTGATTCTAGGGTTCTAAACTTACAAGTTGAGGCTTCCAAAACCATCATATGCTTAAACCATAAACCCCCTGGTCTTGGCCTACACTTTTGTTCTATCCACTCATTGACCTATTGTGCTTAGTTCCCAGTCAACCAAGTTGTAACTTATTTCTTAGGCGGTCATTCATTAACCAACCACTTTACCTTGTCTTTTTTCTCATGACCCCATTTAAATACTTAATCTTATGTCCTTGTGTCTTTCGATATTTTTTTCCTAAGTCTTATTTACCTAGGTGAGCTTTTTTTCTAAGTTGCTAACATTATGCACATGCATATTTGAACTTTCAATATGGGTGGTTGGATCATTTGATTTGATCTCAACTATTACCCGCTTCCCCATTGTGTTGTGACATTCATCAAAATATTACATCAAGTTTGAGGGTAGTTGACATGTGTCCCCTTTTCAAGTAGGTCCCATTATCATGTGACATCAACAAGTATTGAGCTCAAATAGATCAATTCTTAATATGTGTTCTAACAAAAGAATCTCGTTCATTCCCTGTTAGCTCATGGGGGACCCATTGTCAAACCTGGACTTATGGAGGGATAGAAGGCATGAGCCATGTGGTTTCACTATAGTCATTAGCTTAACTATTAGAAGTGAAGATCTCATCATCAAAGGGGCATGTAGATATTAGTGAGAGCTAAAATGTGATCCATTTGATATCCCAATAAGAAGCAAAGATCTCTTCATTGGACGTAATGATGGATATCGACAAGATGTTGATGATGGTACATTTGACATCTTGATAGGATGGTGATGGTGGTGGATGGAAAATTATGAGGTGACATTTGTCATAGTCGGGCATGTTTCTTTTATGGGTAGCCTAGTGATTAAAGCATATGCATGTTGATGGTTGTCGAGTTGATCTGGGCTGTTTCCCACTAGCCTGTGACCGAAGATCTAAAAAATGCAAATATTAGAGGGGGAGTGGGTAGGTGACACGTGTCATGGTGGGCCCGATATTTTTTTTTATATGGTTTGAATGGCTTAGATTCAATGGAGAACATATGATGATCATCACACACATCATTCACATCATTATTGTGAATGATGTTGTCTAGTTGATTTCTATGATGGTCTTGTTAGTTGCAATGAGAGCATTAAGGGTTTAGATTTAAAGCCAAGCATCTAATGATCATCATGAGGGTTCTTCACATCATGGTATGGAAATAATAAGAATGGAGCCTTTCTATGATGAGTAATGATGTATAGATAAAGGAATCTAAGGGACACAATTTTAAGATGATGATTTGATAGTCATCACTAGCTTCAGATGTATTGTGGTTATAAACATAAGTGCATATGTTTTTTGCATGATATGCGATGACAATGATATGGTTGATCTAGGTTCAACACATGACAAGTGATTATGTGACATACATCCCAAGCAACCAATAGCATATTTTCATTACATCACATGAATCTTATGCATCACAAATTGTTTCCTTATACTCTCAAGGAGATTAGCGATGTATTAAGGCTACGTGATAGTCATTGATATCAATTCTCTTTCGATAAAAAATTGTGTTTTAAAGTTCATTTAGAAATCTAATCTCAACCACCTATCTCCAATCCAATGTCTAGTATTGAAACCTCAAAGGAAAATTAATCCTATTCATGGAAAATTTGCAAAAGTAATGGCTCAATGATAATTCTCAACTACTAGTTTGAATTTGATCGACTTGAATCAAATTTTTATGCCTTTTCAATGCTTATTTTCAATTCTAGATGGTGCCATTACTCCTTGATGTGTTGCATATGCCTTATTCTTCTATTAGGGTATGTTGGTCTAATATTTTACTATGGATTTCATGGGTGCACATCTCTGCATTCATGTGAGTCATCATTATGGGCCTTTGTCGATATTTCGTTGCAATTATGGCTAGTTATGTTGCTCTATAATGGGATAAATTAGAATCATTTCTTTAATATGATTGAATTCACCTTTTCCTAATCTTAGTTAGGTTAAGGTTAGGTCTTTGATTTCATCTCTGAAAATATTGTATTATTATTATGGGTTCTCCCTCTAGCTCATCTATGATATTTCTTTTGTAGATAGGTCTACAAATCTTGCATTCTACCATTGTAAGGGTTACTTAAAGCTTTATCTGAATAAAATTAAACTATTATCACCATTACCTCTTGCATGTTTGAGTAAAATTCATTTACCTTTATACCTAAGTGGGTGTTTTAGTTTTTTCTTTGACATATTATGCTATTTTGAAGTAGGAAGGAACAAACTCTAAATTTAGTGCATTACCTTCTTTCACATTTCATGTCTCTTTCTACCCTTTTCCCTTGTGATATGTTAGAGTATGTTAGTGATAGGGCTTTCATGTGTTGGGTTAGGCCAAAAAAATTGCACTTAGTTTTGGAAAGGAATTTGGCCTTCTTTAGAGACTCTACCTCATCTTGCAAGGTCCCACACCTTGAGGTCATTTCTATTGTATCATTAGAACATTGAAATATTTTTCAATAGGGTGTAGTTTTATGTGATAATAGTGTTTGGCATGCCCAGTGGGACTACTTTCTCTTCATTGAATAATTTGGTGTTTTCTTCAACACATCTTTCCTTTTGAGGCATATCTTCAAAAACCATGGTGACTCCATTCAAAATCTGTTGAAGCATCCTAGTTTCATTTAATGTCACTAAAGAAGTGGGACACTCTTCAACATTTCAGCCTTTGGAGGTAGTTCTACAAGCACTTGAAAACTCTGCAATATCCATCTTTGGGTGACTTTTTGGTGTGTACCCAAAATCTCTGGTTGGGTAGTCCTTTATTTTCCTTTTCAAAACTTCAAAGAATTTTCCATGCATTAAAATTATGTATTTTAATGGAAACCATATGTATCCTCCCCCATTCCATGATAATTCAAACTTTACACCTCCAAATTAACCATATCAAGTTTATTATACCTCTCATTTCATTCTAAAGAACCCTACTATTGTGGGTTTTCAACCTTCACAAAATGGATACCACCCACCCCACCCTACTTAGTCTTCTTGGATTCCTACACATTCATATCATCAGCCCCAAGAGACTCATCACTTTGCAAATCAACCTTTTTTCTCTCCTAGTCAACCCCAAGATTTTGATAATTTAAGTATAAGTGAAATCACAAGCATTTTGCTTGATTTCAATAGATGGCCTGAGGAGCTTTGTAGACAACAAGAGATTGAACTATAGTGGGAGGAGTGGGAAAATCAAGCCTATTAAGGGAAGCAGTGTTGTTTCCCACAACATGATGAGTTTGTTCATCAAGCTCATTATTCACAATAGAAAGAGTTAGAGGCTCAACGGAGGCATGAGCAGTATATGGAGGCACAAAGAAATCAGCAAGAAGAGTGTACAACAAGAGATGTTGTTGGTAGGAAAGAAAAAATAAGACTTTCCCATGCTCTAGCACAACTACCCAAGACTCGAGAAGCCCCTTTTGTGCCTATTTTTAAACAAGCATCTCCACCATTTCTAAAACAACTTGTTAAGGAGGAGGTAAGAAAACATAAATTCAAAAGTTTCAAGAAGTCTAGCAAGCCTCTTGAAACTTCCATTAGCCTTCCTTTTGTTCTAGAGCAACCTATTGTACAGTAGGTTTGAAAAAAGAAAAATTTTAGTTTCAAGAATCCCAATAAATCCCTTGGAACTCCCATTCAACCTCTTGTGCCATCAATAGGATCTTCTTTGTTGGAGATCCTAAGTTTTGCAAGCTTCCATTCCTCACAAGAACCTATCATTGAGGATGTTGTTGTTTTGGATCCTTCATGTGCTCTTGAAAATGAGTGTCTTGGTTTGTTGCAAGAAAATATTGAAGATGAAATAGTGTTGCAACAATAAGCCATAAAAAAGTTAGAAAAAAATGATGAAATAGAGGAATCAGTCCTCTCATTTGATTCCCTTCCTTGTTTTGTTGAGGATGAGGAGGATAGATAAAATATACCTACATTAGTTCAAGCCTCCAAATAGCTTAGTCTTGGCTTGATGGATGAAGACAACTCCATGGTTTTGGAGGAGCAACAAAAAACATGTTTATCCCCTATTATTGTGGATGAAGATCCCAAATTTGTTGAGGTTTGTAGTTTTGAGGTGGAGGGCCTATTTTGGGACATTATATAAACCTTTTTTTCATGTTTAAATTTCAACATTCCCCCCCCCAAAAGAGGAGGTTTGTGGGCATTAGCATAAGAGTAAGGAAATAGTAGAGGATGTGGCAACCATTACATGCCAAGAGTATGTTTTTTTTGCAGCTTGTTTCCAAGAAGAGATTAAAATAGAGGGAAAACTTGAAGGATTCAGTTCTTCACCCAAAGTGTATGAAAAATTTGAGGTATGTGTTGATGAAGTGTGCATCAATACAAGTAATCATGAGGTTTGTTGGTTTTTTTCTATCCTTAAATGTAGAAATGTTGAATATGAGGTTTTCCTTCATAATGAAGATGTAACCATTGGTATTGGGGATAATGTGACTGCGTTAGAATGCTTGACATGTAACCAACACACTAAAAAATCCACCATTGAGAAACCACACATTTTTTTGGAGAGTGATTCCCTCATTTCTTAAATTTTTTGTATGCCCAAGTTTCAAAATTTCTCTTTTGAGGTGCATGAAGAAGAGATTCCTTGTGCAAATGAAAAATAAGCTTTGAAATATTTTGTATCACCATGTGAGCTAGAAAAATTCTCTTTTTGATTTAGTTCATGTATTGAGGATATTAGTAGTGTTGACATTGCTCTATCCTTTTGTGAGGTGAGTGCTCTTCCCTCTACAAAATGTTGTTCTTGGATGTTGAATTTCCTTTAGAAATTTTCACCCCTAATGCGGTATGTTTAGCTGAAACACCAGTGTTAGATGAATCTAACACTTGAATCATATGGCTCCCCTATAGTGGCAAATATTACAATGAAGTGATATTTCATCTTGCAAGTGTTTTGTGTAGTTACATGCATGTTGGCAGCAGTTTTCAGTGGTTGCAGCTAAGTGAGGTTTGCAACTATGATTGGAGGGAGATCAAATCATTCAAAAGGCTGATCTTTTGATAGAGGAATTCATTTTCTTTCTATTACTTTTATTTCTCCTTGAGGGAATGTATGTTCTAGTTTCCATGCTTTTATCCAAGTGTAGGCATGCACATGTGTTTTTTTTTGGCCCTTGGGAGGCCTAGTTTTGTTGACCTCTTCCATGAATCTATGCCCAATAGACTGATAAGGCCTTTGGATTCCATGATTAGTAGGAAATCATCCCACAAAAGTCTCCAAAATTTTGACATATTTTATGCTACCCTTAGATGCACATCACTTATATCCGATCAAAGATATCCTATGTGTGCATCCTATTGAAATCCATGATTATTTTGATGAATCTAGGTCTTTGAGGTTTTGAAACTCTACAATTGTGTCTAATTAAGGTTTTGAACTTGTAGGTTGAGGCTTCCAAGACCCTCCTATGCTTAAACCCTAAACCCCCAGGTCTTGGCATACACTTTTTTCCTTTCTTCTTATTGACCTATTGTGCATAAGTTCTCAGTCAGTTAAGTTATAAATTATGTCCTAGGTAGTCATTCTTTAACTAGCCCCTTTACCTCTCCTTTTTGTTCATGAACCCATTTAAATACTTAATCTTATGTCCCCATTTATTTTGGTATTTTTTCCCAAGTCTTATTTACCTAGGTGAGCCCCTTTATTAAGTTGCTAACATTGTGCATGTGTAGAATTGAACTTTCAATATGGGTGGTTGGAATGTTTGATTTGATCCAGACCATTCCCTGCCTCCTTGTTGTGTTGTAACATTCATTAAAATATTCCATCGTGTTGGATGGTGGGTGACACATGTCCCTTTTCCAAGAAGGGCCCATTATCATGTGAGGTTAGAAAGAATTAAGGTCAAAAAGATTAATGGTTACTATGTGTTTTGACAAATGAATCTCAACCATTCCTCACTAGCCCATGGGGGACCTACTATTAAATCTCAACTTATGGAGGGATAGTGGGCATGAGCCACATGTTGTCATTACTAATGTCCACTTAACTATTAGAAGCAAATATCTCTTCCTAAGAGGGAATGATGGATATCAATAGGACATTGATGATGGTTCCTTCAATATCCCAATAGGATGGTGACAATGTTGGATGTCAAATGTTGAGGTGACATGTGTCATGGTTGAGCATATTTTTTTTATTGATATCCTAGTGGTTAAGGCATATGCATGTTAATGGTTGTTGGGTTGATCTAGGCCATTTCCCAATAACCTATGACCGAAGATCTAAAATGTGCAAATATTAGAGGGGGAGTGGGAAAGATACACATGTCATTCTGGGCCCAAGGTTTTAGTTTTCTTTTTATGGTTTCAATGGATTGGATTCAATGGAGAAGATATAATGACCATCACACATATCATTCACATCACTGTTGTGAATGATGTCATCCAGTTGCTTTTTGTGATGGTCTTGTTAGCTGTGATGACAACATCAATGGTTCAAATTTTAAGGTGACCATTTGATGGTCATCACAAGGGTTCTTCACATTATGGTCTGGAAATAATAAGAATGGAGCCTTTCTGTGAAGAGCAATGGGGTATAAATAAAGGAATCTAAGGGCCCCGATCTAAAAATGGTGATTAGAAATTCAATGCTATCTTTTGATGCATCATGATAATAAACATAAGAGCATAAGTTATTTACACAATGTCAAATGATGATGATATGGTGGGTCCAGGTTCAATATGTGATAGAGCGATTGTGTGACATGTATCCTAGACAATAGGTGGTGGATTTTCATTGCATCACATACATCCTATACATTGTGAATTTCCACCTTATACTCTTGAGGAGATCAGTGATGTATTAAGGCTACATGAAAGTTATTGATCTTGATTCTTCTACAATGAATTGCCATGTTTTAAAGTTCATTTGGGAATATGATCTCGGCCACCATCTCCAATCTAACACCTAGTAGTCAAACTTCAATGGCTAATTGATCTTGTTCATGTTAGATTTGTAGAAGTAATGGCTCAACAACAATCCTCAGCTACTAGTTCGAATTTGATTTACTTGGATCACTTTTTCATGCCTTTTCAATGCTACTTTTCATTTATAGATAGCACCATTACTCCTTGGTGTGTTGCAAATTCCTTATTCTTTTGTTAGGGTATGTTGGTTTGATGTTTTTTGATGGATTTCATGGGTGCCCATCTACATTTATGTGATTCATCATTCTAGGGCTTGTTTGAGTTATCATAGTCTTTATGGCTAGTTTTGTTGCTCTGTAATGGGAGAAATTGTAATCATTTTTTTAATCTAATTGAATTCATATTTCTATAACCCTAGTTAGGTTAGGGTTAGGGCTTTGAATTCAACTCTGGGTTATGCTTGAACCATAAAGGAAAATATTATATTATTATTACAGGTTCTTCCTTTGTATCCTCTAGGATTTTTATTTTGTAGACTTGTAACTCTTGCATTCTATGATTGTAAAGGTTAATTCAAGCTTTATGTCAATAAAATTCAACTATTATCATCATTACCTCTTGCATGTTTGAGTAAAATTCATTTATCCTCATATCTAAGTGGGTTTTTTAGCTTTTTCTTTGATATATTATGATATTCTAAAGTAGGAAGGAACACAATCTAAATTTAGCGCATCACCTTCTTTCATATTTCATGTCTATTTCTACCCTTTTCCCTTGTGATATGATAGAGTAGGTTATTGATAGGGATTTCATGTACTGAGTTAGGCCAACACATTTGCACTTAGTTTGGAAAAGGAAGTTGGCCTTCCCCAGAGACTTGACCTCATCTTGGAAGGTACCACACCTTGAGGTCATTTCCATTGTGTCATTAGAACACTAAACTCTTGTTTGGTAGGGTGCAATTTTATTTGACAATAGTTGGTAAATTTTTGAGTGCTAGAGAAAACATTGAAGAGTTCTATTCCTAGCTGAGAAATAAGTGGTTTCTAAAAGGTCAAGTGGAAGTAGTGGCTATGGCTAGATGTTTATTTTCCTTCTCTTTTTTCTATGAAGAGGATCTAAGAATTTATTTTCTTAAAGGGTTGTTTCAATGATAGCACACCCCACCTTAGCCTTACATCCTTAGGAACTAGGTATGGACCTCTCTAAAAATTTGCATAACTTTTATCCTAGTTAGGTTAAGCTTTCAAGATTACCTTTAGAAAACTTGTATGAGGAAGTGTCACTAGTGAATTTGACTCCATTTTCCGACAAATTTCCGTTGGTCATTTGACAAACATTTGTCGAACAATTGACAAATTGATCAAAGAATTTTCATCACCATTTTTTTGACAAAATTTTGATGACGAATTAAATGTCAAAATAATGACACAAATTCATTGGTCATCATCATCATAAAATGACTCACATGTTTGTCAAAATATTGACGACAACTTCGTTTATCCACCGATGAATTCTAAGCAAATGAAATTGCAATGGCTCTTTTGAAGCGTCGAAACAAGACCAGAAGTTCATCACCATTTTGATGAAATGGGCAAGGAGTTACAATGAAGCCTTCATCACAACAATAGCAGCTTTGTTGGAGCTTTTTGATGATTCGTCAGTGGCCTTCATCGAAATTACGACAAAACAATGCAATTTTTTTTTTTTAAATATTCGTTGAAATGTGCCATCACAGAGACTCTTGGTGATGACCACCGAAGCCAACCCATCGATGAGAGATGAACCATCAGTATAGGAGAGAAAAATCACTCTGATAGTACATGTCTTGTTGATCCATCACCAAGACAGATCCAATGTAACACTGGTCTGACCTCTTCAGGTGTTTTAAATAGACCTACACCATGTCATCATGGAGACTCTTGGGGATGACCACCGAAGCCAACCTATCGGTGAGAGATCAATCATTATCATGGGATATAAAATTCACTCTGATAGTCCATGTCTTTTTTATGACTTCTGTCGGCAAGACAGATCGAATGTCACACCGATCTAACCTCTTTAGGAGTTTTGAACACTGCTAGTTATCAATAGGGAATTCTAAGGGTCTCACTGATTAAACAAGTGTCTAAGAGAAAGTAAACAGATGGAACCTATTAATTTTCCTATTTTTGGGTTCTTTAAATCATAGAATAGATACCATCTTCTTGTGTATAATGTACTTACATTCATATTTGAATTCTAGACCAATTGTCATTGCACATTCCAGTTTACTTGCACAAAGTATTCTATAAGCAATATATTGATAATTCCAAATTATTTATGGTGTTGTACAACTCTTCCTATCATCATAGTTCTACTGTTCCCCCCTAGAGAATCCTGCAAAGACAAGTTTACAATACCAAGTCAAATAATATGAAAAAGACTTACTTCCATACTAATTAAATAATTATTCTCACAATGGAAATTGTCTAATCACAACAACAATTCTATGAAAGGTTATCCATGCTTCATAAGTGATGATTGATCATACATATAGACTGCAAGATGCATAGAAAAAATAGTACACTTGTGAACAACCAAGGGTTAACAAGGGAAGGAGTTAAGAAACATCTGGATTGAAGAGAAAATATGTAGGGAAAATATCAAGTAGTGGCAAGAGAATAGAGCTTGTAGAACACATTCTTGACCTAATCAAGCTCTTGAAAAACTTAAAAAAAATTAAAATACTAACACATACATGAGACATGTAATGAACTTCCAATAACTGCTATCTTTTTCATTAATGCAGAGGTAGGTAAAGGATAAATAATTATAAGTGCAACACTATTCATAGTCCAATAAATTATGTTCATAATTTGTTATCAATGGACCTCAATTTTATCATTATACTTCCCATCTAATACCATATTTTAATCTAGGGTTCAACTATCTCATATCTAAAGAAGGACCTTCAATTAACCATTTAAAGTACTATAAAATAAGGTAAGACTTTTACTTGAGCAAGATTGGGTACACTTGTAGGATTAAAGTTCTCACAATCATCAGGATTTATTGGCACACAAAAACAACTTGCAAAATATGAAGTAATGGGTGGCTACAAGTTAGTGAAATGGTCTTTAATATGCGACTGGTTTGCAAATTGATCGGTAGAAAATAAGGTTACAAACATATCTACATAAAAATTTATGAGAACAATCTACTGTAATCATCAAAATAGATGAAAAGTGTAAAGGAAAGAGCCGAGCTACATCTCTAGAGCCTTAAAAAAACACATGCAAAAAATATTAAAAAAAGAACAAACTAGTTTTTGGATGAATAAAAAATGGTGCCTTCCACAAGTGATTCATATGCTTTCACACCTTACAGGATATTAAGAAGATTTTAGTCTTCCTCTATGAAATTAACTACTTACATAAAAAACTGAGAAAGCAATATTATATACCTCCATGTCTAGCTGAGGGTAGGTATAAGAGAAAAAAAATTAGGCAATGCAATACCAAAAAATATCAATGTGTGTGTAGGTTTTTATTACTCAAAATATCATTTCACTACCTAAGGAAAAATACCAAAGTGGCGTGGTGCAGGAGCACCTGGCAAAGGACTATTGTTGAAATTTTGTTTGAAGTTCTTAATTTTGTTGTGCTATCATAAGGTCATGTTGACCAATATTTTAGGTTTTTTGGGTGTTTTTGAACTTTGGGAAAGAAGGTGCCAAGTATTAAATAATTTTACATCATATTGCTAGGTTGGCAAAAATTGTTAAATATCTGAAAACACAGCGGGTTTTACAAAAGTTGTTTTTAGGTCATTTAAGCCTCGACCCAAGTACCTAAATTGTTCGGGAGGAATATTTAAGGCTTACCACGACATTTTTGGTAGGTTAGAAGTTTTTTGTATAGACTATTTTTCTAGAAATTGAAGAAAACAACGTTCTTGTCTTATTTTCTATTTTTTCTATTCTTGTTTGCGTAACAGCTAAATGAATTAAAAGAGGAATTTTGTAGGTTTTTTTAGTATGTAGAGAGGCATTTGGAAGTTTTTTTTTTGGCACATTTGATAGCTGTTCCATCGTTTCATCCATTCTTGTAAATTATGTGTTTTATTTCCTTATTTCTATTTTGAATGGAACTGTGTAAAAATTGAGTTCTAGGCTGCATTCCCTCCATACCACGAAGTATGGAATTGTTGCGAACATGGTTAGGCTCCATATCTATACATATTTTAGTGGTAGGTGTTAGGTTTTATTTCGTTGCAGGAGCTATGAGAAAAGCCTTGCCCTAGGCGAGCCAGTGAGGACCCGGGTAGGAAAGGCTGCAGAACAATGTTGATAACATGCAGGGGAGAAAATATTTTTGAAAAATTATTTTTGGAGAATTTAGGGGAAGGTCTTGGCCATGTAAGGTGCCAAGGAGGAGAGCCCATCAATCCATTTAGAAGGAGAACTTTTCACCAGTCCTAAAACTGGTTCTGAACAGTTAGAAACCCTAGTTTTCTAGGCAGTGTTTGCATGAGGGCAGAGTACGGCCTGGACAGAGCCAAGACCCTAGAAATATTGAAGGTGTAGGCAGGGGAAACACATTTCCTAAGCCAAGAACCATGTTTCTTTGGTGGGTTTAGAAGCGAAAAGAAATTTACCCTTGTTCAGAGACCAAATAGGGGCTCAAGGCTAAACCTATGGAATAGGCTTCATGCAAGTGTTGGTAGGTTGGAGTCTAAGTGAAGTTTCCAGAACCCTAGGATTCCCTCACCCCTACAAGATTCATTCATGTATTGAGGGAGGATTAGTCTTTTGGATGCATAAAAGGCTAAGGAAGAAAGGAGTCATAGCACCAAGATTTGGCTTGGTAGTTGCAAACTTGACAAGGTAGTGAGGTTAGCAGGAGAACCAGGGGAAATTAGAAAAGGTAGAGTTCCTATAGGTTAGGGTGGAACATAAATTTCACCAAGGAGGTCTATGACAAGGCCTAGTGTAGGAATCTGTGATTGCTTCCTACAGCCTCCCTATCAGATTGGTATTAGAGCAAATAAAAGATTTGGGAAAGCGACTTATATGTCAGAACTTGAGTCAAGTGAAACCCCTGCCATGGTGACAAATGCACAGTTAGCCAAGAGGGTTGAAGAACAAGAAGAGGACAACAAGTCCTTGAAATAAATAATAGAGCAATTGGAGAAGGCATTGAAGAATGCAAGGTTGGAAGGAACAGTGCCAAAGGAAAAAGAGGTTGTAGAGGAAGACAAGGTCCTTGACCTTGATCCTATTTTGGAGGAGGAGCCTTTCTTGAAGGCATTGAAAGCATTGAGTGGAAAAGGACTTGAGGGAGTACAATTATTTAGTGGGAAAATGGAACCTGATTTGGTCATAGATTGGATAAAAGGTATGGAGAATCACTTTGAGTGTGATGGAGTAACTGAAGCTTAGAAGGTGAAGGTTTCTAAGTCAAGATTGAGAGGATCAGCCTTGACATGGTGGAAATTTGTTCAAACAGAAAGGGAAAAAGAATGTAAGCAGCCCATTTCAACTTGGAAAGGAATGGTTGCTAAGGTGAAAGAAGCATATATGCCAAATGACTATGAGATCCAACTCCACAAGAAGAGGCAGAGTTTAAGACAAAAAGATCAAGATGTCAACACCTATACTGAAGAGTTTCAAAAGCTTTGCTTGAGATCAAATGTGGCAGAAGATGAAAGCCTAAAAGTGGCTAGGTACCTCAATGGTTTGAAGTGGAACATATAGGAAGAGATGGCTTTACTCAGCCCCAAGACAATCCACCAATGTTATCAGCTGGCTATAAAGATTGAAGAGAGGAACAAAAGAAAGCATGATCAGTCCTCTAAGGGCAGAGGCAGAGGCAGAGATCAAAGAGGACAGCGTGGAGGTTACCAAGGAAGAGGTAATGATCAACAGAACCATGGAGAATATAAGCTTACGGAGCATGGAGGTGAAACATCTTCAAGAGGAGGATTTAACAGAGGAAGAGGAGCAGGTAGAGGTAACTCTTACTTTGCCACCATGAAATGTTACCAATGCAATCAACTAGGTCACCCTGCTTATAGATGTCCGGAGAAAGCATCATCTTCTAGCAATGAAAAGGGAGTGGCCTATGCACAAGAGGACACCATGAGTCCTAAGGCATTTGAAATCAGTCACATAGAATCTGAGGTAGGAGAAAATCTGATATTTAACAAAGTTCTGATCAGGCAGCCAGTAAAAGAGGAACCTAAGCAAAGAAGAGCTCTTTTTAGAGTAAGGTGAAAAATACTTGGGAAATTATGCAAATTCATTGTGGATTCAGGTTCAACAGATAATATAATCTCAGAGGAGGTAGTAACTAAGCTAAAATTGGAGAAGTCACCTCATATTAACCCCTACAAGGTCACATGGTTGAACAAAGGGCAGAGTGTTTTGGTTAATGAGCAAGTAACAGTGGAATTTTCAATTGGAGGCTATAAAGATAAGCTGGTTTGTGATGTATTACCCATGGATGCATGTCATCTACTACTGGGCAGACCTTGGCAATATGACAGAAGTGTTGTTTATGATGGGAAAGAGAACACCATCTCATTCAAGAAGGATGGAAGAACCTTCAAACTACAATCATTGATTGAGATGATGAAGGACAATCCAAGGTTCCTAATATCATGTTGAGCAGTGGTAAAGAGTTCATCAAGGATCTACACCAAGGGAATGAAGGTTATGTGGTCCTAATGAAGTCCAAAGAGGAAGAAAAGGCTGAGAAGACAGTCATACCTGAAACAGTTCAAAGGCTGTTAGAAAAGTACAAGAGCATAGTGAGTGATGGAACACCTGCAACTCTACCACCAAAGAGGGCAATAAGTCATCAAATTGATTTCATACCTAGAGATTCATTGCCTAACAAAGAAGCATACAAGCTTACACCAGAGCAAAACCAAAAGGTGGCTAGACAAGTGGAAGAATTGTTAAATCAAGGTCTAATTCAAAAGAGCATCAACCCTTATGCAGTCCCAGTTGTTTTGGCAACAAAAAAAGGAGGTAAGTGGAGACTTTGTATTGAATCTAGAGCAATTAATAGGATCACCATTAGGTATAGATTCCCAATACCTAGAATTGAAGATTTAATGGATTGCCTTGGAGGTGCACAGTATTACACTAAGCTAGATCTTAAGAGCGGGTATCACCAAATCAGAATTAAGGATGGAGATGAGTGGAAGACAACTTTTAAGACAAATGATGGGT
Organism: Sequoia sempervirens; assembly: GCA_007258455.2. Taxonomy (NCBI): domain Eukaryota; kingdom Viridiplantae; phylum Streptophyta; class Pinopsida; order Cupressales; family Cupressaceae; genus Sequoia; species Sequoia sempervirens. Next base: position 93,985,862 of record VDFB02193867.1, read on the forward strand.
TATATGAGTGGAAAGTGATGCCATTTGGCCTCTCAAATGCCACTAGCATGTTCATGAGACTGGTGAATGAGGTGCTTAAGGATTTCACAGGGATTTTTGTAGTAGTCTACCTTGATGACATACTGATTTTCAGTAAGACATCAGAAGAACATTTGAAACATGTGGAGATGCTTCTTAAAAGGTTGCAAGAAGAGAAGTTGGCAATCAATCTTGAGAAATGTGAGTTCTTCAAGCAAGAACTTGTGTACTTGGGTTTTTTAGTATCCCAAGGAATGTTGAAGATGGATCCAAGCAAGGTGGAAGCCATCCTAAACTAGCCTACCCCAACCACAGCAACAGAGGTAAGGAGTTTTCATGGTTTAGCTTAGTTTTATAGAAAATTGATAAGGCATTTCAGTGGTATATGTGCACCAGTCCTAGATACTATTAAAGATGGTTTGAAAACAAAGTTTAAATGGAGTCAAGAGGTTGATAGAAGGTTTGAAAAACTGAAACAAGAAGTGGCAACACAACCTATTCTATTATTGCCTAGTTTTGACAAGTTATTCATAGTTGAGTGTGATGCAAGTGGAGTAGCAGTAGGAGGAGTACTTAGTCAAGAAGGTAGGCCTGTAGCCTTTTTTAGTGAAAAAATCAATGAAGCCAAGCAAAAATACTCCACCTATGATCTAGAATTGTATGCTTTAGTGCAGTCCCTTAGGAAGTGGAGGCATTATTTATTGCCCAAAGAGTTTGTGGTTTTCACAGATAACTAGGCACTCAGTTACATCAATACTCAAGAGAAGCTGAGTAATAGAAATTTGAAATGGATGGAGTACATCCAAGCCTTTACATTTACCATTAAGCATAAGAATGGACAACGAAACAAAGTAGCAGATGCATTAAGTAGGAGAATGTTGATAGTCCAAGAGATACAGCTGAAAAGCATTGGATTGGAGAGTTTCAAAGATCTCTATGGTGAGGATGAAGATTTCTCAGAAGCCTACAAGGTATGTTCAGATTTTGAAAATCACTTTCATAGTCAATATGCTGAGTATACACTACAAAATGGATTGTTATTTAAGGGTAATCTATTATGTGTCCCAAGAGGATCAATGAGGGAAAATCTGATCCAAGAGAAACACAATGGTAGTCTTAGTGGGAATTTTGGGATAAATAAAACTTTAGAGCTGGTACAAAGATTTTATTACTGGCCTAAGTTGGCAAGAGATGTTAGGAAGTATGTAGAATAGTGTGTTGTTTGCATGAAAGCCAAAGGGGGAGCTATCAATGCTGGTTTGTATCAGCCCCTACCTATTCCTAACAGACCATTGGAGTGTGTGAGCATGGATTTTGTGGTAGGTCTTCCTAAGACCAAGACTAGTTTTGACAGTATTTATGTTGTGGTAGACAGATTTAGTAAGATGAGTCACTTCATACCTTGCAAAACTACTCATGATTCCAGCTACATAGCTCATCTTTTCTTCAAGGAAGTTGTTAGGATCCATGGACTACCTCCAAGTATTGTTTCTGACAGAGATGTGAAGTTCATGAGGCACTTTTGGAAGACTGTATGGAGAAGATTGGGAACAAATCTGTCTTTTGGATCAGCATACCATCCTCAGACTGACGGTCAAACAGAGGTGGTTAATAGAGTGTTAGGTAACCTATTGAGTTGCTTGACTAAATAATATGGATAGACATGGGATATGGTGATTTCCCAAGCTAAATATGCCTATAATGATAGTGTCAATAGAACTACAGGGAGAAGTCCTTTTGAGGTTGTGTATGGGATGCACCCAAGAGGCATTTGTGAACTTAGAGACCTTGGATCTATGGAGAATAGGAGTGGACATGCTGAAGACTTCAATCAGACCATGAAAGAGATTCATGAGCAGGTTAAGAAGACAATCACAATAGCAACACAAAAATTGAAAGATAAAGTTGGTGTATCAAGGAAGGATGTACAATTTCAAGTTGGGGACTGTGTTATGGTCCACCTCAACAAATCTAGATTGCAGAAGGGAATAGCAACCAAGTTACAGATAAAAAGAGTGGGTCCATGCAAGGTATTGGCCAAATATGGCAAGAATGCATACAAGGTGGAGTTACCATCAGATTTGGGCATCTCTCCAATGGTCAATGTAGCTGACTTGATCAAGTACAAGGGATCAATTAAGGATGTGGATCAGAACAGTCAAGAAGTTCTCAAGGACATCAGCAATTTACCCATCCCTCATCAAGACAAGCTCCAGGCAGAGAAGATCTTGGAGTCAAGAGTGAAAAAGACTATAAGGCACAAGGTGTACATGGAGCATCTTGTAAAATGGAAGGATAAGCATGAATCTAAAGCTACCTGGGTAGAAGAAGTAGATTTTAAGAATTAATATATTGACATATCTCTGATCTCTCCTAAAGTTCGTTAGTTGTTTGAGCTGAGAGGGGGAGAATGGTGCAGGAGCACCTGGCAAAGGACTATTGTTGGAATTTTGTTTGAAGTTCTTAATTTTGTTGTGATATCATAAGGTCATGTTGACCATTATTTTAGATTTCTAGGGTTTTTTTTAACTTTTGGAAAGAAGGTGACAAGTATTAAATAATTTTACATCATATTGCTAGGTTGGCAAAAATTGTTAAATGTCTGAAAACATAGCGGGTTTTACAAAAGTTGTTTTTAGGTCATTTAAGCCTCGACCCAAGTACCTAAATTATTGGAAAGGCATATTTAAGGCTTACCACGACCTTTTTGGTGGGTTAGAAGTTTTTTGTACGAACTGTTTTTCCATAAATTGAAGAAAACAATGTTATTGTCTTATTTTCTATTTTTTTTGTTTTTGGTTTGCATAACAGCAACTAAATGAATTAAAAGAGGAATTTTGTAAGTTTTTTAAGCATGTAGAGAGGCCTCTGGAAGTTTTTCTTTGCATATTTGATAGTGGTTCCATCGTTTCATCCATTCTTGTAAATTCTATGTTTTATTTTCTTATTTTTGTTTTGACTGGAACTGTGTAAAAATGGAGTTCTAGGCTGCATTCCCTCCATACCAAGAAGTATGGAATTGCTGGGAACATGTTCAGGCTCCATCTTTGTAAATATTTTAGTGGTAGGTGTTAGGTTTTCTTTCGTTGCAGGAGCTATGAGAAAAGCCTTGCCCTAGGCGAGCCAGTGAGGACCCGACTAGGAAAGGTTGCAGAACAACATTGATAACTTGTAGGGGAGATAAGATTTTTGAAAAATTATTTTTGGAGAATTTAGGGGAAGGTCTTGGCCACGTATGGTGCCAAGGAGGAGAGTCCAAAAATCTGTTTAGGAGGAGAACTTTTCACTAGTCCTAAAACTGGTTCTAAATAGTTAGAAACCCTAGTTTTATGGGCAGTGTTTGCATGAGGGCAGAGTACGGCCTAGAAAGAGCCAATACCCTAGAAATATTGAAGGTGTAGGTAGGGGAAACACATTTCCTAAGCCAAGAACCATGTTTCTTTGGTGGGTTTAGGAAGGAAAAGTAATTTACCCCTGTTCAGAGAGCAAATAGGGGCTCAAGGCTAAACCTATGGAATAGGCTTCATGCAAGTGTTGGTAGGTTGGAGTCTAAGTGAAGTTTGCAGAACCCTAGGATTCCCTCACCCTTGCAAGATTAATTCATGTATTGAGGGAGGATTAGTATTTTGGATGCATAAAAGGTTAATGAAGAAAGGAGTCATAGCACCAAGATTTGGCTTGGTAGTTGCAAACTTGACAAGGTAGTGAGGTTAGCAGGAGAACTAGGGGAACTTAGAAAAGGTAGAGTTCCTATAGGTTAGGGTGGAACATAAATTTCACCAAGGAGGTCTATGACAAGGCCTAGTGCAGGAATCTGTGGTTGCTTCCTGCAGTACCTGAAAACAGTGTGACTGATTCCTGCAGCTTCCAGGAATCTGTGATTGCTTACTGTAGCCTCCCTATCATGACGTTTTAAATTTCAATCTTCACATAGGCTCCCTTATTGCTACACATGGATATAAAAGCATTATTCAAGTTCCAAACTATTCAAATATTAAGGATTTAATTAGCTTTAAGATGGAAAGTTTTTTTTAGACATAATCCATCTTTTTTTACATATCTTTATTCACTCCTAGTGCTTCAGATAAATTTATGTAAATGAGACAGTAATGTGAATATTTTATAACAAAGAAAATTATTAAAAGGAGAGGGGAGAGAGGAAAGGGTAGGGGGAATTAGAATGCTTGAATGTATAGCAAATTATAACATTTTGATCATTATAACAATTAAATGAATCTTAAGTTTGAAGCATTAATATCATTTAGAAAATTTATGATGAAGAATGAATGTAAGTAGAGAAATTTTTACATACATGTAGATGGTACAAAATTTCATGATTAAGTGGAAGCCTACCATAAACAACAAGATCCAAATATCCATGTATCTATCTAAATCGAGCCTCTAAACCATTCAGAGTTGTCAATTTTCCACTAACTTGTTATGAACAAAAGTCAAATTTTAGAATTATGTCCACTAAAAACAGAAGAAAGAAATCTTTGAAACCAAATCCACACACAACACAATGTGGTATTCATACAAATCCATAAAAACAAGCTAAACTCAGAACATTGGAATGGAAAAAACTTCAAATTATGATGTAGTGCATGGATTCAGGGTATAAAGAATCATTTTTTTGCCACCATAGTGAAAAGTTAGCACTTTGTTTCATCTTTGCATAGTGGCTTGATGCTTCAAATTATGCATTTCTTATATTGAAAAGTGCATTACCTTATTGAGCTTCTCTTTGTTTCATGAATAGTTTAATATTCTCTACTTAATAGGTCCAACCACGTGACGGTGGAAGCTCATTTGGCCCCTGCCCCCAGCCGCCCCCACCCCCCTTCACATCACTCTCAATTCCCCATACCCAATCATATAACATTAATCATTCATTCATCCATTAATAACATATAACATTCATTCATTCATCCATTAATAACATATAACATTCATTCATTAACAAATAACATTCATTAATTAACATATTCACATTCATTCATTAACATATAATATTCATTCTTTCAATTTTTATATATTATCAAAAATATGGTTGTCATGATATGATTACAATCACTTTTTTTTTTGTTTATTTTTTAAAGCTAAAAAAATCTGAAGTGGAGTATCATTTTCTAAATCATTTGTCCCCTCTTTATTTGTTTTTCCCTCTGCTCCTAATCTTAATGTACGCCTAGTCGTTTTCTCATGATGTGGATGCCACTGCAAGGGGGGGTTTGTTGTAATAACAAAGAAATGTTAAATTGATATGTTTTATTATTATTGTTACAAGTATTTCATTAATTAAAAGAAATTAGAGTGGTTCTCTTTACTTGATGGGTCCACATCATTTTCTAGAACTTCTATTATAGACTCATGTTCAACATGTTGAACACCCTCTAAATCCTAATCTGCAGTTGAAACGTGAAAGGTATATTAATTAATACACCAATTGAAATTAAATATGTTTAAAAGAACATTAGAGTGGTCCTCTTTACCTGATGGGGTCACATTATGTTCCTGATCTTCTCTAGCTTGATCACGCTCAACACGTTGATCACACTTTACATGCTCTAAAGTTGAAACACGAAAGGTTACATTAATTAATACACCAATTGCAATTAAATATGTTTAAAAGAATTTTAGAGTGGTCCTCTTTACTTGATGGGGACACATCATGTTCTTGATCTTCTCTAGCTTGATCATTCTCAACATGTTTATCACGCTCTACATTCTCTAAAGTATTGAGATGCACACCATGACCTTCATCTATAGGTTGTGCTCCACCCTCACCAGGCTACATTCCAATGTCATGTGCAGTATTATCATTGCCTGAATATTTAAAACAAATAGGCATGTAATTACTTTATGGTGGAAATTAATATTGAATAGATTGCACAAGTATTCAATTTTAAATAAACTTTATTGAGTTTATTTACCTGTGTGTCAGACGTAGTGGAAGATTATATTTTCCTAGTCAAAACTCTTAGGCATTCAGCCATGGATCTATAGCATTGTTGGAAGGAAATATTCAAGTCCTCTTCTATGGGAACTCTATTGAATTAAGAGCCCTACATTTTTGCATAAGATCATGAATTTTGCTTCTATGGTGTGATAAAACAAAAATTGTTTCCTATTTATTATTTGGATACAATATTTCATTTATTGATACTTAAAATTCCTGCGTCTAATTTCATATAGCCACCAAAGCCAAGTTTATGCTGCCCATTTTTTTCTAATATTTCCTTTGTTGCCTTCGATGTGTCGAGCAACCTATGAAAAGTTTGAAATACGTTAGATTAGGTAAAAAGAAAGAGTAATCATTATATAATTACATTGTTGATAGTATCACATACCTTCCTTGGCCTAGTGGTGTCTTTCCTTTTTTTCTTTTCAGTGTTGTCCTTTCCATCCGACACCAGGTCCTTCCACTCCCTCTTTGGAATCATGGGGGGATGCTCATACCTTTTGTTCTTCTCTAAATGTGATCTATATTGGTCCCTCACATACTTTAGATAGGTACGAGCTTTCTAAAGGACCTTGGTTCGATTGAATGTTTTATCACCAAACATCACAACTAAACGGTTAATGAGCTCATCTTTTAAATCTTAATTTTAGGCATTTCACCATTTACGTATGGTGGGCCCAAGGAGCTCCAATGTAATATCACTTAGATGTTTATAAAAAACATCATTTCCTACAAAATGATCATGGTATCAATAGTCTAAAAAGAGCGATCAATAAGTAAATTTCAATTGGATTATATATAATAATGATAATAAAATTTTAAAGTACCCAGGACCTTCTCTATCTTTATGGGAATAAAATCCTTGGTCACCACAAATGTGACTAGAAATGTTCCCATACTAGTAATACAGGAAGATCTAGGAAATGTTGCTAAAATATCACCAGTACTAGTGGCCTTTGCATCCCCAAGTACATGTCTTGATGCATGTTCTGGCATGTGTTCAGTGCCAGTGGCTGCACTAACGAATGCTTGCATGGTATGTGTTGTCAACATTTCATAAGAAAATATAGGCATAGATGATGGGGTCAGATGATGTGATGGATGCATAGGAAGATCAGGATGGACACTTGTACTAACCCCTACTCCTTAGGAAACACTTGTAGTATCCTGATCATGGCTAGGAGCACATGAGGATGCAAAAAATCCTATGAAAAAAAAACATATTTTAGCTCATGACATAAAAGAGTTCAAAATATAAAACCATGAATGAAGTTATGTTATAATTAAAGACCTCATGATAGCTTACTTGCAAGTTTTGTGATCTCTCAGTTAATATTTTAACCCTCTTTCTTATCTCATCTATTTGAGGCACTATGAATAACAACTTATTCATTGCTTTTTTTTTTTGGGTCTTATCATATCGAAAGGGTTTGTTGAATAAGCAATGCCATCATCACATAATATTGACTGCACCTCCCTATGGATGCTCTTGTTTATTGCTGGTGCCTTTCCCCAATCAGTTGACTACAACAAGAATATTCAAATCATTATTGAAATTAACCCAATAAAGTTACGAAAAAAACATAATAATAAAACATTTTGCTTGTATCTAATTTGTACAATTACAATGAGGTAAACCTGTTGGGTAGAAGTGCCTGAAGAAACATCATGATCTATGCTCTGGGTTGAAGCCTTCTCTGTACGATCAATGTCCTGCTATGACAAAAATTAAATATAAAAAAATTTACCGAAATGAAACCAATAGACTTATGTAAAAAAACATAAGAATAAAATAGTATATTGGAGTCATTAATTTGAGGTTGGGTAAAATGATACATAGTACATACCACCCCCATAGTAATTGTGTTTGTAACTAAGTGATTGAAATTATAATTGATTAGCAACTCTTCCCTTATAGTTATTGATTTTATTGCACATACGAATACACAGTTTCCCTCGCGTGCCTCAAATATGCAATTGGGTTTCGTATTTGTTGACCCAAGTCATGTAATATTTATAAGCCTTGCAATATTCCTTGATGCTTTTGGCCTTCCATCGATGTACATAGCCACTCCTTTATTTTTATCCTTATCTTTTCACTATATATAATTTGTTGACAGTGCATACCTACACATACTTCGTGTATATTGAACCTGTTGCATCCAATCTTTGTAACTTTAATAGGGTTCGACATACTCCATCAATTCAACAACTTTTTTTGTAACAAACCCTTATGTCTTCCATGCAAAATAGGCCCAAACCATGTAATGATGATGGTTCTATGTGATATATCCTCTCATTGACACAAAAATAAATGTTTATTGGAGGAAGTTCCTTGGGTACCCATTCTTTCCATAGATGTTTGTACCTCATGGGCACCTTGATGTCGCCTATGCTATCATCATCATAAGAACATGACCCCCCTTCACCAAGAAAAAATTCCATCTATTTACATAATTTTCTTCTAATCTTTTGACCTCTATTTGATCTCCCTCTTTTAGACATACTACATGTCTCGCTTTCCTCTTCTCTTCTTGAATTTCCTTCAATTGAAGACAAATATCAAAAATACCTATTTGGTGGTACTTGCACTCATAAAGATGTTGGATGAAGTTCTTTCATGGTGATGTGATCCCAAGGTGACATTATGGTTAATCTATCATTTCATCGCTAGAATTTCACAGGTTATAAGGTAATCAAGTCTTGATAGATTGCAAGTTATTGTTACTATCGTCCAAATGTGTCCATCACAAATCAAATCTACTTAACATTTTAACTCCCAAAATTTTTAACAAGTGTTAAATGTGACTATGGTCCACTATTTACACAACCAAGGCCTCAAATGTATTCTCTAATTGTAATCAAAGGACTTTTTCTCTTCATTCAAGTAAATAAAGTTGAAGGGATACACCACCAAGTGGTTTATTGGATATCTACATGACTAAAAATAGTAGCAAATTTACATTTAATTTCCATATGTCTAAGTGGTTAAGGGGGAGGGAGTGTGTTCTAGGCCTGGTTAAGTCATCATAAGTTTATGCTTTGGTGATACATTTTTTTTCAGTCATCTTAAATCTTCCTATGTTTAATTGCTAGGAGACTTTTGGTATGTTTTAAGGTAGGATGATTGATGAAAGAGCCCAAAGAACCTTTCTCCATGGTATCCATGTACACATAGTAGTGGTCTTCTCTTATATGGTTGGACACGATTTGAAGAAATTAGCTAGGAATTATTCATTTAACCTAAGGTTTTCTCATAATGCCATCATTGGAAAAGTATGATCAAATTATTCTATTATGAAGAATTGGTCTATGTGCCTCTAGTAATCACTATAAATGTTTGTAAGGATAAAATGACTAATTTCATTAGGTAGGAGAGAATCAACTTTGAGTTCTTCAAATATTTAATTCCTCTATTCATAATTTTTAAGGGTTGTGTGTGGAGGAGGTTATCACTACCAAGAAGGGAGGATAGCTTTCCTTGTGATGGAACTTCAAAATTTTGTTCTTTGTGTTCCATTTTTATTGTTCCTTATGTCTCTGGTCATCTATGGTCTTTGGGAAAAACCTAAGGTTGGGGTTTACCTTTATCTTCATGTAAAACCCTGGTGTTTATCTTATGCCTTGGGTGGGATCTTTTGGGTTGTTACTTTTTGGGGAGGATTTTAAAACAACTTAATCCCCATCGCTTCATCTAGGCTAGGTCCCTTTTGATTTAGCATTTTATTTCCTTCACCTGAATTTATTATTTCTTAAGTCTTTGATGGTCCCATGCTCCCTCATTTGAAAAACAACTTATGTCAGTGTTTATCATTGGCCTACTGATGTCCCCTCATTCTTTTCATAATTTTTTTATATTTTGTAGAGGGACAAGTTTTCATGATAGTAGATCAATTATCATTTGATCTCAGTCGTTCCCTGCCATCCTGTGATGACCCCACCACATTGTTTTGGTTGATCACGATATCATAAGCGAGCGCCATGTGTCTCATTTAATGAAGCTGAAGAGATGATAGAAATACTTTGATACATTTATCTAGTTTTAATACATTATGTAGTGGGTTACTAAAGAACTTATAAGATGCACGTGTTTCAAATCAATAGAGATGTTATAATCTTAGTAGGAAAGGTGCTTGATGGTTAATGAAACAGCTGGTGACTATGTTGAACAAATAGTATTACTAATGGTTGAGATCCAGAGTTTCCCGCCATAGCATGATTAGAATTTGCAAGGTCTTTATCGATCATGATATCATGGGTGAGCGCCACATGGATTTCCTTTGTAACACATAGTATGGTCAGCCCTTATTACCATGATGGAGATTGTGTCAGTTTGTTTTGAAGGTAGCCATTGGATCATCTGACCAAAGTGGACGATCGATGACTATTATTTGAATTTGCATCAAATATGATTGGAGCCATTTGTACAACATGTGAGTAAGCTTTAATGGTGGATGAGACATCTAATGGCATGATTTGATTGAAATAAAGTGACTATTCTCTTGCTTTTATTATGTCACAAAGCATTCAAACTTCTTTGTGGAGTAGTCTCAAGGCCAAGGATGAAGTTATGAGTTGTTATAGCAAATATTTGGGTTTCTGCAAACAAAAATCCATGAGGCGATTTCTGTATCTCCTGATTAATTTGAATTTGAATTTTGGGAAAATTTGTTGTGTGCTTGTTGGAGGGCTTGTTGATAATTGTTTTAGGGCTATAGGTTAATTGAATTGTGGGAAATTGCAAGGTTCTATTCTGTAATTTCATATTTTTGTTTAGCCCTAGTTTGTTTGAAGTTTGAAATAGCAAGGAAGCCCTAGTTTACCCAAGATGGCACCATCAAAGTAGCATTCTAGCTAGATTGATTATTTAAATAGAAACCTATATGATGATTTTTTAGATCAATTTCCCTTGTCAACGAATGATAGGAAGAAGGGGTTGGTCTTGATGAGAGGAAAAACCCTAGGGGAGGGATTGGTATATAAGTGTTCCAACATAGCCAATGCTAGGGTTCCTCTTATAGGTGTTAGGTTCAGATTGTGGTTTGGACAGAGGAATTTTTTCCACCCCTTTTCAAATAGTTGGACGTATGATATGGGGAATCTGGTGGTACCGAATGTGTTCCCTAACATAGATTTTCTTAGGGTAGTGGCTGCACGATATGGCCCTACACATGGGTGATTAGAGATAATGATGGAAGGGCTCTATTAAGCATTAAGAGAGAGGAATTCTAATAGGTTTTTGATCTAAGCGAGCCTAGTATGTTCTTGGTTTCTATTGATGTTGAAGAGATGAAATGAGAATATGGGAAGTTGAAATCACTTTTCAAAGTTAAGTTTCTCCCACCTCATTTGGCTAGGGTACGAGGCTCAAGATTCCATATTATCCCTAATGACCAAGAGCCTTTTAAACTGAACTGCTTTGCAAATCATTTCTTGGCCACCTTTTACTCATTGTGCTAGAATTTGGGTTTTAACCACAACATAGTGATTCCTATTGCTAACATGTTCATGGGGGTTCAAATACAACACCCTAATTTTTTAGTGATTTATGTTTTCCCTTCCTTTTTGGCTGGAAAGATACATGAAGTACTGTTGAAGTTGCAGCAAAATGATGTAGGCACTCCATTCTTTTGGTACTCCATGTTAACATATATGTTATTGTATAAGAATGTTGAATTCTTCTCTAAGAAGATGGAGTTAAGGCAATTAGTTAGTGGAGAAAGATTGCTAGTGTAGGTGTGGATGACAGATTTATCATGTAATAGGGAGAATGCTAGTTATGTGCACTTTGACAAAAAAAATTCTTCCAAATTGAGATCCATGCTAATGGTAAATGTACTCAGGATTCCTGAGGAGTTGCATGATTTCCTTAGACCAAAGGGGAGGAAGCTAGAATTGAAGGTTTGCCACAACTGGGGTGACATTATTGCATACCCAATCAACACTGTCTTGAGGGTGTATGGTTTTCAAGTGACCCCTCATATATTTCCATACAATGTGCCACTAAGAGTGGGATTTGTAGAGGTTATGTGGTAGATTGGTTGTATGCATGAAGACAACCTTACTGGGAAAGGTAAAGGAACTTTTTTTCCAGACTATACTATGGTATCAGATTTTTGTTTTTCAAAAGGAGGTTGGGTACACTTTGGGAATTTTTTTGAAGAATACCATTTGAGGTGTGGTCCCAAGCGGTAGTGTGATCTTGAGGGATTCTTTGCTCTTTTTAGAAAAAGGATAAAAGGTAGTAATTTTTTTCATGAGTTCAACTTCCCTGAGGACTTGATTAGAAATGAGTTTGACCTAAGTAGGTAGGAGTTGAAAAAAGAGAAATGGATAACTTATGACAAGCTATTGGCCATTGTGGACAAAATGTATCCAAAGTATGATCCACTGATGGAGTTCAGTCCACATCATAAGAAAATTGACTTTTTGATGGGAAACTTCAAAGAAATAATGGGTACCTCCATGACCAAGAAGGTAAACTTGGAGTCGGATCTAGGAATATAGAAGCAAGATACCAATCCAATTGAAATGAGGCCAACCTACCATCCTATAGGGAAAAGGCCTATTTATAGGATGAAAAGAAATGATAGCAGTGATAAGGAAGAAGGGGATATAAAAGGAAAATAGATAATGAAATTTCTCGCACAACCATTTCTAAAGCTTAAAATGCCTAGGGAAATTAAGATTATTGATTTGGAATCATCACCTCAAAGTAGTCCCTCACCACCACCATCAGAAGCAAGCCCTAAGAGGCAAAAGGTTGAACAATCACAAGAAGATTTGGTGAGTGAATTTTTCGTCACTGACCAAGACATGCAGATGGGTATGCCTTCCCCTCCCAGGCTAGCTGAATTGACTCTCTCTGATTTGGATATGAAAGGAAAATGTGTACAAGATGCAAGAATGGAAGCATGCAAGGAATTTCTTGATGATAATGCATTTGTAAAAACTCTGGTCTTCTTGCAACTAGTATGGAGAATGAAATTTGAAAAATATCAGGATAAATGCAATAGGAGAAGAGAATTGAGACTTGATAGGTTAGACTAGGAGAATGATGATGAAGTGAGAGCTGAATTAATGGAAAATTTCAAGAAAATCACTCCTAAGGAGGGGAGAAAATTGGTAAATCAAGTTGGTATCTTTATTTTTCCTAAGTGGGACATTGCAGATGTTGTAGCTTTTAACGATATTCTAAAGTCCAAATATCCCTTGCAAGATTATGAAGAGGTCAGGGAAGCATTGCAAGATTTTTCCTTCAGTGAAGAATATGAGACCTTGGCAATTTGGGCTTTGGCCTCTCAAAGGAGAAAGCCAAATGTTACTAATATTAACCCAAATTTAAGAGGGTTGATAAGAAAGAGAGCTTTAGAGACCTCAACCATAGAGGCCACTAATTTAAATGTAATTGTTGCAAAATTGGCCTAAAAGACTACTGGAAGAGAGGAGGCTAAAAAGAAAAACCTCATGGAGAAGTACAATTTCATAATTGGGGAATATAGCAAGATGCAACAAAGGAATGTTGAGCTGCAAACTAAGGTGGATAGATTAAAGTACAATTAGATTAGGGATACATCAAGTTCTCCAGGGATCAAAACATCTCCTTTCACATCAAGGTCAGTACCTCCTGCATCTCCTATTGTTTTTGCATTGGGGTCCCCCAGCCAAAATCCTTACCTCAGCCCAACTTTGGAGCTAATTGATGGAGAAATAGAATGCTCTGTTGATCCTACACAGAAGCAGCTTATGCACAAAATTGCAGAGTTACAAGCATCCTTGAAGGTAAGTGAGGAGGGAGTACTTTTAAAGCAAAGGGAGGTTGTTAATACTATATTGAGGCATTTGAATGAGAAAGTTGATGATAGATTGTCATTTGTGTATTATTTATATTCTTTATTATTATATGTTATAAAGAATATTGATAGTCTTTATTATTAGATGCTATAAAGAATATTGATAGGGATCAGGAGGTAGTAGTACCATTAATAGGCCCAAGTCATTAAAGCCTACTCAGGTGTTAGTTAAGTCATTGCAAGGTTTTCAGACCTTACTAGATGACTTGAGTAGGAAGATCAGAGAGTTGGTGAAGAACTTTGATGATTGGAGCAACACATTGTTACCTGACATAATTGATGAGTAGGGAAATATCAGGTCACTCCAACAGTGGTAGGATCGGGAAAATGAGGTCATCAATGATCAAATTAGATTAATTTGTGATGACTCATATTATGATTTGTTGGTGAGTTGTATGGACACAATCATTAGCACTAGCTCATTCTTGGAGTATTTTCAAAGAGAAGCAAATTAGGTGGCAATTAAGTACAAACCTTATAGTGTTAAGGTGAAAGAGGTGATCAATTTTGATTTCCAACTGATGAAGAGTACCAGAAATGGGTAAATGCATATTTAACTAAGGAAGAGTGAAAAGGAGTAGGCTACTAACGCTTGAAAAATTAGTTTTTGTAGTTACAATAGATTCTGGTTTTGTTTTTTGGTGACAGCCTAGGTGTAGAATTCTTGAAGTTTTTTTTTGTTGCATCAACCATTCTCAACGGGCACAATGAACAAGAAGATTCTTTGGGGAGATTGTTATTGTAACAAATTTTTGGAATATCACAAGGTGGTCCAATTGGTTGGTGACAAGTGTGCTTTTTCGCCTGATGCTTGTTTGCTCATTCTTTTTGTATAAGAAGGATTTAAAGGCCAAAAGTATGGGTTAGCAAGTTAGATATTTTTGGTCAAGTCTAGATGAAGTTCCAGAGAAAATTGTAAAGTTTGATGGTTTTAGGGAAAATGCAATTTATATTTTGAGTCATTATGTATTAGGTTTTGAATTCATGCAAATTTGATGTTTTATGATAGTACTGGCATTTGAATTGATATTATTAATTCAAACTCAAGTCTCTCCACTGTACAAGCATATCTGAATTTTGAATAAAATGATCAAGGGTTGTTTCATTCATCTCACTGTTGTGGTGTTTATTATTCTTGTTTTAGCTTTAATTCAAGGAATTAATTAAAATACTTGAATGGGATTTTAGGTGGATATGTTCTATATAAGGATTTCATAAGTAGTATTGGTTTATAATACATATTGATGATATTGTAAAACAATGTTATCAAGGATCTTATATGTTATGTGTTAAATATGTCATAAACCCTCAGATGCTTATAAATTTGACTCCTCCAATGGATATATGGAACTAATCTAAGTTGTACTTATTCATATGGTTCAGTATTTTTTTTCCTTTACCTAGATCTTGCTAGAAATTGCAAATCAATGACTATCTTATACTATGAAATGTTGTAGTTATCTCATTCTCCAAATAGTTGATATTATTGATAAACAACCAATTCTATTTGGTATTATCCTATTATGTTGAGCTATTAAATGAGATTATATTTTGTTGTTAATTTTTTTTATGATGATGGTGCAGAGGTTGTAAATTCATTAAGGGATCAATCTCCTGGGTCTTTTAGAGCCCAAAGTGTAGGACGTCTTTAAAATCCTCGTTAGTTGGTCCAAGTCCTTCAAGCTGCCCTTTATTGGAATTGACAATTCCATAGGTAGATTAGAAAATCAACTTACTTACTATAACAACCAACACTTTGCATATGTTTGTGGTGGAAATATTAAAGAATATGTGTATGCCTCTATTTCCATTCATTAGATCTACCTTAGCCTAGCATATACTTGGGCTAAGTCTACAATTGCTTCAGACTCATACGATGAAGGCTATGTGTGATGAAATCCTAGACCTCAACCAAGATGTGGGTAGATTATGGGATTTTTGCCAAGACCTTAGGCTGGTCGATAAAAATGTGAAAGACTAAGCTATTTTTTTTTTTGTCTTATCTTATACCATTTTACAATAATGGGGGTGCCAATGTACAAGAAGATGTTTGGAAACTAGGCATGAAAATTGCAAGTTAAAGAGAATGGGGGTTCCAAACTTATAGTACTCATTTCCCATTGGTCATTAATTTTCCCTAAGTGCCCTCAACCTTGTCATTGATGCTGGTATTGACCTTGTTTTTACTCCTCCAAAATCTTCCTCGGCATTGATATTGACCTTGTTTTCACTCTTCCAAACTCTTCATCGACACTGGTATTGACCTGATTTTTACTCCAAACTCTTCCTCTACGCTGGTATTGACCTTTCACTTCTCCAATTTGATGAGCTACAACTTGGTTTTGTTAGGTTTTATAGTATGTTAATTAAATTGAAAATTTTGGTGCCATTTAGCTAGGCTTTAATATTCTACAATATAGTTAAGTATATATTAGCTATATTTTACATAATAAATAATATAATAATTCAACTGATTATAATTATATATTATATTCTTTAACAAAATTATTAAATACATATAAAATTATTATAATTAATAATTAATAATAAGTATATTTTTATTTAATACAAAATATAATTAATATAATATATATTTAATATAATAGTAATATATATTAATATGAGAGAGAAACTAGATTTTCATTGGTTGTTTCATGTCAACAATCTAAGGATGGCATGTGTCCTTGGGGAGTTATGCTCAAGGTAGCATGCCATTTGATTAAAGATATTATAATTCTCCTATAAGACCTCTTCATTGTACCCATTGCACACTAAAGGAGACAAAGATAAATATAGAGAAGAAAATATAGAGAGAGAGGGAGATAATGAAAAACATACAAATAAAAAGGGGGACAAAGAGATAGAGAGAGGTAGAGAGATAAAGAGATAAGGATGAATAGATAGAGATATAGGGAGGGTGATTGATATATCTCTCACCATCACTCTCTATATCTCCCACTATCTATGTCACTCCCTCTTTCCCCCTCTATCTATTGAGCTATCTCTCCATCTCCCC